>JALPQI010006944.1:0-64905 GCA_025490895.1 Thaumatotibia leucotreta | reverse complement strand
TTATATTAGGCATAACTATTCAGCGTGGGAATGTAGCCAGCCTTATGGGCACCCTTCCGCTAGGGACAGATCTGGGGGACTAGCGTTAGGTGCTCGTATTTTAATTTTTTTAGTTTTTATGTATAATTCTAATAATAGTTTTGAAACGAAATACAAGAAATACAAACCTTAATATAAACACAAACTTAAAACTAACTATCACTAAAACATTCAGTTACACAATACAAAACACGCACTAAATATAAAATATCTCCCCCAGATCCCCTGCCTCCGGAAAACTCCCTACAATGCTGGCCAAGCCTAACCTCTGGGCAAAGAAAACACCCGCCCTAGGGTCGCCCGAAACGCCCACTAGCCGGACCGATGCTTATAATAGTTTTTAAGTTTTATTTTATTTAGTGTTGTTATTGTTACTGTATCTACTTTGCAAATTACTTAATGAAATAAAATATCTAAAGATATTTATTAGACTAGTATTAACGTAAAAATACATCTGCCAACGTGTTTCACGATGTGTGTCAAAGACGTCAAATGCTATGGAAAGCCAGCCGTATATTTTGTTTACCTATATTTTGTTTGATCACTACTGAGACGAACGGTATCTACGTCACTACGGTCGGCCCTAAGCATTGTATGAAGGTCGCTCACTGCACACGACATCGCACGTCCAATCGCAACCGTGCAATTTGGAGCAAAAATCTAGATTTTTACCATTACCGTGAGTTACCGTTATTGTTGTTTGTTGTTAAAATTATGGCTTTCGATTGTTAGCGTCGTTAGCGCGGCTGTTCGTATTAACTGCTTCAATAAATAACTATTACAGTACTGTAAAACTACTCAATTATAGTGCAGTCATACAGTTGTGGTCCACTAGGACATTGCACGCAGAGAAGATATCCGATGGGATCGAAAAGTGCTCGATTGGCGACGTTATCGGTATGACACGTATAAAGACTCGAAGTGTACCATTTTCTTTACTCGGGTAGTCCCTCTCTTTTAAATGGGAAAACCCGCATGGAGTATTCCTGTGGAAACCCTAGCGACTAAATACTTATTAACATTGATGCACAGTCAAAGGCAAAATAAGGTGTATATTATGCTTAAAAATGTGTCCCAGTGGACTTTATCTCTGTGTAAAGGTGCGTTCAGACCAAAAGAGTATTCGCTGTTCTAGCCCGGGGCCGGGGGCTAGAACAGCGAATCTACGAAATCAACCAATCACGTTTTGTGTAACGTTTGAATTTCGTAGAGTGGGAGGTTAGAACAGCGAATGCTCTTTTGGTCTGAACGCAGCTTAATAAGAACGTCGTAACATATTTATAAGAGATATCGAGAATCCTATTTTAGTACTTGACTGTACCTATTTGCAACGAATATTTAAGAAGATAACCTCTGACATTAGTTTCAAAACGCATTGACAATTAGAGAACACCAATTAAAATAACTTAACATAAGGCATTAAGGTACGACCACACTGTATAAAATCGGCGAGTGCCCACCGGGAGCATGTCTCCGACATTCCAACCAAGTGTATTTCTTATAACGTGTTACGACCATGTTCGAAAGTTTAAGGTATCCTGGAAGTCCAACAATTTGATACTTAATATTTTGTGTAGTAGTCCCTGCGTCGAGCTTGTTATTCTTATATAAACCATGGAAAAAGTTTTTAACTTTGTTGTTGTTTTTAAGTTTTTAACGTTGTACTTAAAAATGCCAATCAAAACCAAAATCTTCAGTTACTCTGTGAAGATGGCATTTATAGGTACATGGTAAATATCTCGTTAATTTTAAATATTAGTATGACTTATATTTAAAATTAAGTTTAGGTAACGTACATTTTCTGTACATGGCTGTGACAACTCACAAAACTATATGAGAAATACCTGCATATCTAATCAGAGTAATAATTAGGCAATAGAAATGTCATGTTCGCTGCGATTACGTAGCGAAACTGTCTTTTAAGCAATAGTGTGGTCGAACCTTTACTTGGTGAAAGGATGCACTGCAATTGAAGATTATAGAAAAGTAATAAATCGTTTAATATAATCATCATTTCTTACGACATTTTAATAGCAATATATTGCTATTAAAACTTGCATATATTATATGCCAGTTGCTTAATTAACCCTTTATTACCTTTATGTTTCTTCGTGAAGCTTCTAGATGGGGAAAGACTGTCAAACCACATCACCTATAGTGGTCATTAAACTCATTAAGCTGGTCAGTTTTCTATACAAAAACAATAGCGTTTTATTAGGTCAATACACGCTATAACTACATAAAAATGTGCGGTACAATTGGCGCTAAATGGAAACAAAAAATAGTTTTATTTATACATTAATTAGATGGCGAAATCCCCAAGACTGTAAATAACAACAGTAACAAATTCTTTTGTGTGTTTTTATTAAAGCTAAGTCGTTTACGTAATTGATTATATGAACACACAAAAAGAATTGGAAACTCTTGTTACAGTCTTGTTTATTTTACCCAGATGCCTCCTGCGGCCTTAGCACATATTGTGTTTGACGGCAATATGATAGGATAGACCCTCTGTCTATTTATTGTAATGTGATGTCACTAATATTAAGGGCAGTGGCCCGTTTTAGCCTGTGTGCTTATCTTAAAAAAAGTTTTACTGAAGAAAAATCTAATTGTAATAAACATTAAATAAAAATGTTACATTTTCTTCTTCTTCTCAGTCGATTCCTCATACATAACAGTCATAACTGAGGGTCGTGATCATAACTACCATTCGCGGTTGTTTTGTGTCTATGACCCTCACTACGTTTCTCCAGGTCTTCCTGGCCTACTACCGCGAAAATCTGAATTAGAGTGAGAGAGACAAATCCTCGAAATTTACAAATTTCGTTTTTCGCGGTAGGGCCGCTGTTCTGTGCCATTTGAAGACGGGCCTGGGTGCTGGATCTCGTTGAGGCTTTAACTACGTCTATCCACCAAGTAGGCTCTTCCTCTACCTCTCTTCCCTTCCACCTTACATTTTAGGCACCTTCAGAAAAGATAAGTAGCAAAACCAACGCAACTCTTACAGTGACTTCCTCATCCGACATAACCAAAATCAAAATCAAAAATTTATTTTGCCAGTAAAGATACAAGTATCATGCAAAATTTTATAAGTATCTACAGAAATTAATATTATTAACCATTTAGCCCACTGCGTTACACCTTTGTTTATGAAAGTCCCAACTGTCAAAACCTCAACAGCTTCACGTAATTGCATTATATCACAGCACCCTTCAATTAGAGGCTTCACAGGTGACGTAATCGGCAGATGACACTGTATTATATCATCTGTCAGAAGATATATTTGATTACCCAATTATGCCCCGCTGGTACACAGACTACCTCCTATAGAGGTTATAGTTCCGTGCGTGACCAGTAGCCATACAGTCAAGTGCAAAAATATGTATCGAAAGAATCCTCTTAAGGTGGATTTAGACCAAACAAGCATATTCGCTCATTCTATCCCCCACTCTACGAAATCAACGAATTTCGACGATCACGTTTTGTGTAACGAACGAATTTCGTAGAGTGGAATAGAATGCTCGTTTGATATAAATGCACCCTTATAAATATGTTACTACGTTCTTATTACACTGAATTAAAGTACACTGGGACATATTTTTGAGCAGTTTTCAAGTAACGAGTACGGTAGGTTTTACTCGATATTTCAAGCATTCTTTTGCGTTCGCACTTATTTATTTTGACGGACCCCCTCCCTTATTAACGCGGTAATTTCAAGTAAACTTCAATAATATCTGAGCACGTCAAAAAGACGTGTTCAGATATTATTGAACACTCCGGACGTACGATAAGTATGCATTAACATCGTCGTATATATACTCCATCGAATGGGCAGGTCTGGATCAGGCGGCATGGATCTCTGTTTACTTGCGCGTGAGTGGGAAATCCAACGAAAATTCGTACGTATTTCATTCTTTTTGCACCTTAATCCAATGAGATAAGATCGACATATGCGCCCTTATTTGTGTCACGCATTACTAAGTTGCTAAAAAGGATTATTGGTTATGCTAGATATGAAGTTACGAGATTCAGTTGTCATGTAATGCTCGCAAAGTATTTACTGAAATGTAATACGCTTAAAGTATGTAATAGATAAAAAGTTTTGCGTAATGATCCCAGGAAAAGCTGCTAAGAGAATTTTGTTCCGTGGTTTTTGTCGCATTGCACCCAATAAATTGTTTCAGGGGCCTTAGGATTAGCTATCGGAACTAAGGATACACATAATGTACAAAAGTAAAATACGATAATCATTTAATTCGTACCTATCTGATTTAATGCAAATTCCAGTATTTCTAAAGGTGCATGTACCAAATGAACATTCGCTATTCTAACCCCCCACTCTACGAAATTCGATCGTTACACAAAACGTGATTGGTTGATTTCGTAGAGCGGGGGATAGAACAGCGAATGCTCTTTTGGTCTGAATGCACCTTAATAACGCGTATGGACACATTAGGAGATAAATAACCATAAACGCCACGCTGGTCAAGCGGATTGGCCATCGCACTTATGTGTCGATTATGATGACGTGATGACGCTTCTGCCCATCATTTTACATTCTATAACAGAATGGTCAGTGACACTTCATTGTAATGAAATCATTTCATATCATAAAAATTTCGTAATTTACCTTAAAACACAGTTTTAGTTAATATCGATTGACAACAAAACGTTACGAATCTACTCAAGTAATTCTTTAGAAGTTTTGTAATAGTATCGACGACGCAAAGTTAAAGATATCTTGATATGGCACGAATATGAAAGCCTTTATCATGTACCTACGTTTTATCACAAGGGAGATAATGTATTTCCCAATGAGTTATTTTACTAGGAAAATGTATTAAATGATAATAAGGTACAATGAGTGTGGTATATTGTAATCATGAAAAAAATGTCATTGGGTTATACTTGGGGCTTATCTCACAGAGCGTGTATTGAGAATAGAAAAAAATAATAATTCCTTTAGGAACTAGGTTACTTATATCTAAAATTGTGTGTCTAATCTTACCTATATGTAGTTTGTTAAATATAACTTTCATTTGATATTTATGACGGGATCCTAAACTACGTTAAAGAATCTATCGAAAAAAAATTATAGGAAACGATGGACTGTATAGCGTCTTAAAAGGGTCTTATTACCAACTTCAAAATTCAAATGTTCGAAGTTATATGTAACAAACTATATTCATGGTGCGTATATAAATACATAATAACTTACGTTTTCGTATTGTCATTTGACTTACCTACATTAATAAAATAATTTCGAAAGTAAACATAAACTACAATATCCTGCTACCATAATGTACTAACTACAAATCTACAAGAAGAGACATGGTTTACCAATAGGTAAGTGTTTTATTAGCGTTTACCATGGCCACTACATACCATAAGGTAGGTACTTTCAAACTATCCATATTAAACTTATCTAAAACATGCAGGAGACATTTAACACAATTGCATATCCATTCTAATATTTATTTATAAGCGACAAAAAGATACAAAATTAAAACTATAATATTATCAAACTACACTATAAATAAATATATACTAAACTAAATCTAAATCTAAAAACGGCCCCCGCGGCATGGTACCAAAGATTTGTATACCTACGTAGTTCAAGAATCCAAGCGTAGGCCGAAGGCATTAAATCGGATACAAACGTTTGCATATCGTAGAGTACAGATTAGGTATTATCGTTAGAACAAGTTGGATAACCAGAATTTAATGAATTCACCTTCGCCAGCCCACCGTCGACCTTACTGTGGCTACCGCGTTCAAATTTTTGCGGACTAGACTCTGTCACAAAACTGCTCGTGTTGACAATTGCAAAAAAACTATTTGTAAACTTTTACGCGCTTATAACTTTTTCATCCTTTTAACTAGTAAATAGGTTTTCAACCTCCAATTACCCTTTCGGTACTAGATTTGCCGGAATTAGACAAAAGGGTAAATAATATTTTAGTCATACCTTTATTATTGCACATGAAAAGGCTCTACATATTTTTATATACATAGTATACAATGTCGAAATTTATAGACCCAAGAGGGAAAGATTTTTAATTAAATTTTAAATAGCTAATATGAATGAACACATTTCTTTATTAACAGAAAAACAAGATTACATTCAAAGTTTCAATATTGTTTCAATTTGTTATTGACTAATCATTACAAAATACAACAATTAATCACTCATTTACAAAATTATAGTATGAAAACAATTGCGAACCCAATATTACGAAAAGAATATGTGACAATTCTTCAACACTACAATCAGTTGTGTCCTTGACTACCCGTCTCGTTTTGCAAAATTAAAAATTATCGACTTTATAAAATGATTACCAATACGACATTAATGGCTATTATAACATTATGGATGATAAAAATGGAACGCTAATGTTCTAACCGTCCTTAGACGTTATTCTCATATTTATAATTTGCATCAAAAACTGGTAAACTTATGAAATAATATAGCGTCGTCACTCTTTCGTCTCCGCGAACTGCGCATAAATATTACCTATGTGTGCTAAAATAAACAATTTTATTGCTTACACAATTCCAAATAGGCTTGTTCAGTTCTTTCACACGCGAACGAAATTCTAAGTTCGATTTAGATTGTTTCCTTATTTCTGAGGAGTAAAAAGTTGTAGGACAAATTCGGCCTCATTGTTGAGGTGAGGGTGAGACGTAGAGAAGGGATGGAATGAGCAGTCACTCGTTTGGTGCAAACCCACCTTAACATGAAACTGAACTCTGAACCCAAGGTGGTTACTTAAAATAACTTAGTTTCGTCGACCATTTGGTGACAAACTAATGAATCGAAATAGCCGGCCGAGTGGTTTAGGCATCAGCCTACTAGTATTTGAGTTATTCCACAAAATACGGACGTAATTAACTCAGTAATAAACTGAGATCAGCACTCAGTTGTAATCCGGAAGAGGTTTCAAACAAAACTCTTAAAAATAATCTTACCGTAAAAGTTTTATATTATACTTGAGTAAGTAAGTATTTATAGATTTGGTAACTGAGAAAGACTTTGTTCTCCAAAAATAAATTGTCTGTACTTCTTTAAGGCTTTCTTTCATACTTGTAGCTTCATGCGCCAGTTTCTATTTTCTTTTGTAAACAAGAAAGCACTTGGTTTGAAATCTGAATTCTGATACATGATAATTCAAATATTTGGTGGACATGAAAGCTCCCATTCGTTTATATCCAGAAATATGAAGAATAGAAAGAAGAAACACAATAATAGTGCGTAATATAAAAAACTATAAACATAATAAACATAATGTTTGTAATAATTAATTTGTTTCCGCTACCCAAAGGTTGTCTGGAAGAGATTGCTTTATAGCGATAAGACCGCCTGTTGTGTACCTCTATGTATAATCGTCTGTTTTAACCATGTTTTCTTTTTTGTTAAGGTGTGCAATAAAGAGTATTCTATCTATCTATCTATTTATCTAATGTTAGAAGCACTCAATATAGTGCTTCTAATATATTATTATGTTTCTTTTAAAAGGAACCTTTTAAAGATTTGTTTACGTGTAGGAGACACGTAAACAAATCGCAAAAAACATGTCTTTAAAGTTTTCCATAAATAGCGATTGAGTAAGTGGTCGATGCTATTGGTATAGTAGCGTCAAGACTCTGTCACCAATTAGTGGCATGTGAAAACGTAACCTCGGAAAGGCCCGTCGCTAAAAGGTGGTCAATGGTGACCGCCGGCGACGGAGTTCACGTATGTTCGCGAACAACTGCGTATTTTATAAATATGTATACAATAGTGCACGTTATCCCCATGCAATAAGTAAAAAAATGTACACATTCAAGAACTCTACTGTACAATAGGGAAATAATAATTTCGAGAGACTCGTGGGAGATAGGGAGAAATCTTGTGATGCATAGGGTCAAAGTAAAATGCAAGAAAGCAAGAAATAAAGAACCCATAAACGACCTTATGGTAATAGGATTGTGTATATAATTTGGCTTATTGTATGTATCAATATTTTTGACCGTGATTGTACCACGGACTTTATTCACTATTGTTAATGAATACAGTTATATTCTTTGGATTCATCTTTGTGATAGAATAGATAGGTAAGACAAGTACCTAATACTAGACGGGCCATGCCTTTTTTTTCGTCTGAAGTTAGCTAGATATTCGGATTGTTTTGGCTAAAATAAATTGGAAATAGCTTTAATTGAAACGACACAAGCACTTTAAAACTATGAAAGAAAAATACAAGCGGCAGGTAGGTACGCCAGGTATGTAGTTGTTATCCCAAAAAGGATGTCACTCAGTATAAGTTGGACTCTGAGCATTGATTATGTTTATTGGAAGATCTTTTTGCAAGTCCAATTTAAAAATAATATTCAAAAATAATACCCATAAATTTAAATTATTGTGTAGTATCACGCATGAACTTAGTACTATAAAAGTGGTTAACAATAGGTATAGTTACATTTAATAACCAAAATAAGGTTAATAAAATAACACAAACAAACATAACCTCGTTCTAATTCGTGCCAAGGAAGCCAACATTACAAGCAGAATTGTTTTTTAAAAAAACTGGCCAGTTACGGAATGAATACATTAGGTACCGATTTAACCATTCGCTGTCATTTGATCACAATCGGAAGTGAATCGGAAACTGACGCAATCTGTCATGGGAACCGACGACAGCGACACGCCCTTGAATTATTGAAATCGATTATCGACGTTCGAGTAATCGATGAAATATTTAGATTTTTTTTTGGTTGAGTGCGTATTTGAGATCAAATAGGTAAACAAAGTATCTATCACGATTAACTCATTATTTTTGTAGCAACTACTCGTAAATAAAACTTAACATTACCTACTCGTCTCGTCTCGTTTCAAAATCTTTGTATCATATTTTACGAGTATATTGCTAAAAATCATATGTAACTAATAGATATAGAGTCCAAATCTGTTATCTTGTACCTACTGAATAAATCAATTCATTTGAGCAATTTGAAAAAAAAAACGTTTTTATGTAGGACTTTAATAGAAACAAAAACTAATGTCATATATTTATGTTACGAAGTTACCCAAATAGTTTTTATGACTAATTTAATGTCTTAGCGGCGTTATTGCAAGCGACAAAGAGGGATGTTTTCATTAAAAAGCATAAAGCTCACATATTTTTTATGAGGTTTGGGAAAAGTGTGTCAAAATTTGCTCCTTTAAGGAAACGGGAGACTAAGTAACACACCTAATATATTTCCTCTTAACGTTTTTGACTACTTCTATGAATTCATGGGAAAATGAAAGTAAAGCAGCCCACTCTAACTGGGTTTTTAGTTTGGTACTCGGTTTACTTTTTACTAATGGTTATTACAAAATATTTTAATTGTGGCTTTATTACTGAGTTTTAGGGCGTTTATAGCCCATTATGATACTTTCTCTCTTGTCTCTTCAGAATTTTTGCTTGTTTCTTTTTAATTAGTAACTAATAGTATAAGGTTTTAAATAAAATATCTTGGGACATCTTACACAAATCGACCTCAATTAAGGCTTGTGTTGTGGGTACCAGGCGACGATATATATATAATAGTTACATACATATAGATACTTAAATACATAGTACCCACATCACAAACCTTAATTGAGCTTACCGTGGGACTAAGTTGATTTGTGTAAGGTGTCCCAAGATATTTATTTCTATGGACAGCCAACTCTTCGCGCCTAATTTAATTTTTTTTTTAATTTGCTGTCTTTTTCTAATGATGAACTTTGTTAGACAGAGTTATAAAACAACTGTTTTTTTTTGTATGTAAAACATGGAAACACTTTAAACAGGGAAATTATAATTACTAAATAACAACTACGAGTACGTTTCTCACAATTACATGGCCGATGAAATCATTTGCATTCAATTTGTATAACCATGCTCATTCGACCGCACCACGTTTCATCAATACAGAAGTCGATTCTATTGTAGCTACCGATTATCTTATCAATGTATCAATCGATTGCATCTAATCGAAGACACATTGGGAACGGCTAGGATTGCATCGAATAGTAATGACTTATTAAGCATTTATCAATTAGACACGCATGAGTAATGATTGCTATTGTAATGAATGCAATTGTACGTTCCGTATCATTGCTGATTTTCGGATCGTAAAATGTTACTCTACGGTTTGGTCTGTGCTTTTTTAATTTTTATACGCTTTACGAACGCAACAAGTGGCTTCCGTAACAGAAAAAAAGGACAAATATAAAAAAAAAACACTTTGAGCTTGGGCCGCCTACGTTACTACTTCTAATCGGCGGCGTGTGAAGGTGCATTCGGTATTCTATCCCCCACTCAACGAAATCAACCAATCACGTTTTGTGTAACGATCGAATTTCGTAGAGTAGGGGGTTAGAATAGCGAATACATATAAAATAACTAATACATATAAAATAACGTATTTTAATAGACATAAACAATACAGATGTTATGTTGCACTATGACAAGTTCACATAGAGCAATTAATTATAATTACTGTATTTAGCGTAACCGTCATAATTACTTACAACGGTATGGGGTGTTTGTTTTATCCACGTACCTATACTCTTAACTGCGTTCGACTTACTTACCCGTCTTTAGAAGATATACATACATAGAAAAATTATAATGTTTTTTCTCCGTATATTTGGTATCCTCCGCATGTTTATTCAAAGTCAAAGTCAAATGATTCTTTATTCAAATAAAATTGGAATAGCAACAAACTTTTTTGAATGGTCTAAGTATTAAAAATACTTCCGGTTCTAACCCTATATCGCTGACCCGAGAAGAATCGGTAAGAAACTTGGCGGGACTTGTTTTTTCAATCAATCGTGGTACATCTTACAACTAACATGCATAAATAACGAAAACCTTAAAATTGATTTTAAATAAATTGAAATTGAATAATAATAACAAGCAACCATATTATCGTATTTCGATTAGGAAAAAAGGATTTTTTTTACGTTAATGTTTTTTGGAGCCACAAGCGATCTTGATCTTGATGGTATTACACCACTTTTTAGCTATTGCCTATTGCCTGTTTTAGTTATTGCCGTTTGGCTATTGGTTGACTACGGAGACCTAAAAAGATGTAGTCTCTATAGGTAAAGACGCCCACTTATAGGTACCCGTTTTACCTGAATTAGTCTTATTTGTTTATCGTTCTTATTAGTCAACAATATGTTTAACTGTTTCAAAACGCTATCATATTACTTGAAATGACGGGTTCCAGTCCCTAGGTATTAAGAGAAGGTAACTACCTATTTATTTTTGGTTCTACTCCAATAACTATGAACCATCGAATTGTAATGTTTCCTTGTTATCGACATACATGGAGGATCAAGAAAATGAGCCATGCATTGTTACGTAAAGTAACGTAATAGGGGAGAAAGTGTTACGATAAACTGGACATACTTGAAAATGGGAGCAAAAAATGGCGTCAGGTTTCATTATAAGTCGTGTGAATGTCCTTATGTAACTTTTTGAAGATATCTCTGTACACAGGTGTAATGGTTATACTTTGGAAGTTTTTTGGAAACGGAAAGTAATACCTGCCTAAATATAACCACTACCCAGTAGGCTTAAGCGAACACCGCAGTGGAGACAGTGGTTCAGTAGGTGAACATTTCTATTTATTTTGTCCATTTTCATAATGTTGAATTTATAGGTAAATTTTGGGTTATCCTTATTTTTCTTATTTTGCTTCCATTTTCAATATACTTTGTAATGGCGGTAACAAAAGAAAAATGCGGAAAATGTATGGAAATTTTGGGACATTTTCTTTTCATTTTGGGATCGAAAAAGCTTGTGATTCTGGGTAGAAATAACCCATACATTCAAAACTATGAAAATTTACAAATCTACTCAGAATCACGATCGCCAACCCGCTTGGCTCAGTACGGCGATTATAGAAATTTACCTCCTAATGCGTCCGTACACACAGGTATTAGGAATTTAGGAGAGGCCTATGTCCAGCAGTGGACTGAGATAGGCTTCACTTAAATATGTATGTGTATGTAAAATAAACTTTAAAATGTCGACACGGATTTTACATGACGAGATGGCAAAAAAATATGGTCAGCTCTATACGTTTTGCACATTGCACAGCCGAGGAATTTTAATGTTAAACATAAAAGTGCTAAACATTCAAATACTTCGTCTATACTTACTGACTACTTGCGGCAATAGCCATCGCAAACTCGCAAATGTACCTTCCATGCACAAAGCCTTTCAATGCGTTTATGGCTCCCATGTGACAATAAGAACCGATCAATACACTGACGTCTACACTCATACAAAACATGTTAGAGACAAATAATATAGAGAGTCAAACTACGACAACAACTGAAATATTGTTGAATGTCATAGTGCTTATGTTATCTTTGTTTCGAAAATAGTAAATTCCGAACCGAACATCTATCTCGGTCACTGCAATGAAGGCGTCATTGGAATGACAGAGACATAATTATGCTAGGAAATGCTTTGAATCATCTGCCACGATTCTTCTTTTTTAGAACAGTCTTAGTAGTAGTCACTTTATTGTACACAAAATAAGTTACAACATAGTTATAAAGAAATCTAGGTACAAAGGCTTAAGGGATCTCTTCCAGCAAACCTTTGAGAAATTGAGTAGACAATAGTGGACATTCGAAAGTTTAGATAGACAAACTCACATGATACCTACTCAATACATCAGTCATTTATTGCTTCCACACAGTTTACAAGGTATTATCTGAAGATAAGTTAAAAACTTATAAGCAGCTATTTAATTAATAAAACTTAGTGTGGACCCTGTTGAGCGCAGCAAGCTAGTAAAAGAGAAGACAATTTACATATTAATAGAATAAAATATAGAGATTTTCCATTAACATTATTTAAGACTTTATCTATATATTGCAATAGCCGTGTATAAAAATAAGTGTTTAATAATATAAGTGGTTTATTGATGTATTTAATTTAACTTATGGTGCGCAATAAATAATTAAAGTCTTTATCTGGACTTGTCTCGGGCACAACATACGTGTTGTGGTTTACCATGTTGTTTCGACAATTGACGTATGTAGGTTTACGCGCGACGAACGAAAGGTGTGCCCACAAAAGATGTTTGCGTGTGACATCATTTTATTGTGCAATGAAACACCTTGTTCCTATTGGCTTAGAGTAATGTAAACGTGCCAATATTCGCCAAATGAAATAAATTATATACATGTTATATATATATTGAGACATCTTACACAAATCGACCTAGTCCCAAGGTAAGTTCAATTTAAGGCTCGTGATGTGGTTACCTGGCGACGATATATATATAACAGGTAGATACATATAAATACATAAATACATACACAGCCACGACCAAGGAACAAATATTTGTGATAAATATATACACAAATAATATGTCCTCGCTGGGATTCGAACCCGGAATCTCCAGCTTCATAAGCAGGGTCACTACCAACTAGGCTACAGAGGCTGCCTTGGACTAGTGCCAAATAAATGATTCTGCTATTTATGATCTTCTCATTTCTATTATGATGAGATAAGATAAGACATGATAGGGTAACTGTGCGGTCACTGGAGCGGAGGGCCGCCCTTTCGGTGGGAGGCAGAGTATATCGGTACTGTCACATGACATCATCAGCCTACGTTAGTCCACTGCTGCACGTAGGCCTCTCCTATTAACTATGCATATAGACTCTTTAGGAGGTAAATGCCCATAATCGCCACGCTGGGCAAGCGGATTAGCGGTCGCAGTAATGTGTCCCCTTTGATGACGCTGCTGCCCATCATCAATCTTTTATCAAATAATGGTCAGTTCAGTGACACTTTAATCCCTTAAGTAGTCCACTCTTACGACACCCGCGGAAGTTGGGGTGGTGACAAATGTGTATTCTTACTGCCGTCACCACACGGCCAAAACGGTCCGTACTGTACATTAGTAGATACTATTTATTGTACTGTGGCCGTCAGTTCCTTGTTAGCTAATAAACCACATAACCTGAATAAAACGTGTAATTATGAGGTTTCATGTATGGCGCATGTCATAACAAACCTGTAAAGTGAAATTTGATGACACGTTATTCGCAACATTATTGTATTGAAATTAAGTTACGGCTACTTCGTGTTGTGTGGTAGAGGTTTTTGACATGACAATGCAGTTACGTTACGTGACAGATTTTGTGTGAGATTGACGGTTTACAAGATTTGTGCGACAAAACTTTAAGCGTCGTCTGTTTATACTAGATTGTATGTAGGTATAGTCAACGGCATAAATACGTACGTAAACACTTTTTTACTTATGGCTTCTATATCTAATGTATAATGTTGTAGTATACAGGCGATAGCACAAAAAGTGGCGAAAAAAATAGTTATCGCCTGCTTTTCCAAAGCAGAATACGATACTGAATGGGTTCTTAAATTGATCATTACTAATTTTGTTATACCCTCACCTGTCACTCTAATGAAGCCTTCGTTAGAGTGACAGAGACTAATCCTCGAATTTTGCTGATTTCGAAGTTCGCAGTAGTATAAATAATTTTTTATTTGTCTGTTATTGACATAGTTACGGTCACCTGAGTCACGCAGGTTTTATGCAAAATTATGCTACATAAACTATGCACACATGTTTCTGGTGTTAATAAGCCCTTTCCTTAATGGGCCACCTACAGACAGTACAGACATGAACTACCTACATGCATGTTTGCACTATTTAAGTAGCATAATTTTGCATAAAACCAGCGTGACTCAGGCGACCGTAACCATGCCAAAAATGGTCAGAAAAAGTTGATTTACTCAATTACACCAATGACTTAATACAACACAATTGTTTTACATACTTGGCTAGTTAATAAGATGACTACTTACTTAAACTGTAATTTGGTATTCCCGCTTATCTCTAAGGAAGTTCCTTTAGATGCCTATCGCAGCCTATTATGACGAATTTATGAATATAATTGCTTGTTGAATAGTTGTTTAACATCAGGAAATGCTTACTGAATATCTCATATTATGTTAAGGCCTTTGGCGGTATTTCTACAAATATAATGAGAAATTAGAATTAAAGCACGAATTACCTACTGTTATAACATTAGGTATTACCAAAAAAGAACAAAAATTTGAGATAATGTTTTACTTTAAAATAATGTGATTAGGAAAGGCTGCAAAATAAATTGTCTATTTGGCAGTTTTCGCTACAATATTTTAATATTGTAAAATACGCGCGTATATATATATTTTATGTCGCACAAATTCGATACCAATACCTTCAAAAATGTTTTTGAGGAAAAACATGTTTTTATGTTTATATACATTATAGTGCTATAAATAGCACTCGTATGCATATCTTATTATTTTAATGGCGACTTATGTGAGAATTATCTAGTCAAAAAAATCAATTTCAATAACATATTTTCCAATTTAGCTGCAGGCCTAGCCAAGATGCGATTCTGCTATAGTATACGATAATCGATAAGTCACGTGACAATAATAAATGTATGGAAATGGTCACGTGACTTCTCGTACGAGTCTGTCATTGTCATACTACGAACAAATAAAACATGGAAACCGCACGCCATACTAAATTGCCTTTCAAAAACGGTCCTGAATTTTAGTTGACAAGTGTCACCCCCTCTTCAATGCATCACGGCAATGAATTTCAAAATCAACCTTTAAAAACTTAAACCGCCGTTTAAAAATAGTTGTGATTGGTCCATCAAAGTTTTGATTGGCTATGTTCTATAAACATTTGTCAAAGATGCTGCGCCGAAATATGCGCGGTGTTAAGAAAAGCGCTATGTCCTGCCCATCTTGGCACAATTGTTATTGGGGGCATTTTAGAGCTGGCGTTAGACGTCCATGTTATATATGGTCGCAGTTGTCATACATTTCTTACGTATCGCTAATAGTATCGTAACTATCGTATAGATACGATTGCAGAATAGCATCTTGGCTAAAAGCCTGCTGGAATTTGCCAATTCTGCAGAATTGGCAAAACTATCATATACATAAACTAACGCCGGGAAGCGTGAGCACGGGCTCAGTGCTTGATAATGGAGACCTAGGCTCTCCGAAACATGTCACGCACGTGACTAAAAATACACGTGAGTTTAACCGTTTAATTATGTATGTTTATACATAAAAACAAAGTTTTAGTTCACGTTACATCCTATTTGATAATGGTTTTTGTGCCTACTTACAACTTTAATACCTCGATTCGTACACTAAACGACGTCATCATCGATATTTGTTCACCTGTTACTTTAGCTGTTTCTACTACGCAGTACTAATATACGCCGACTAATTAATAATATAGACTGGCGATACAAAATTTACATCACGCAAAGTCCTTTTTAACGCGAGATGAGTAAGAGGAGTTTCGCACTATACCCGATCCGAACCCATGAAAATAATATGGATCTAGAAATCTCGGACCGAATTCAGACATTGCTTTACGCCCTAGTCCGATCCGAGACCGGATCTAGTACGTAAATTGTCTTAGAAATAGTTCTACGGCTACTACGACCATATTTTCACGGGTTCGGATCTTCGGACCGGTTTCGGATAGGACGTAGTGCAAAACCACTGTAAGGGTCTTTATAGATTTTAGTTTTACCGTTGTGTTTTTACGTACCTAATCTTACAGTAATAAGTAATACGGAATGAAACTATTTGACTGACAAAACATGCAAAGTATACTTAATCAATTGGAATCCGGGGCCACTCTAAACTCATGTCAAAATGATATGTAATAATAATAAGATTTCTTACATTCAGATTTATAATAAACATGATTTTGACATCCCTCGTGACTTAGGCTGTATTGTTTGACTGTATCACAATTTAAATCTTATCGTCATTGGATAGGTGTTAAAATGCTGCGCATAAATACAAAACTGCCTAAAAATACTAGCGGGTCTAAAAATGAATAAAAGTGGCGGTGTCGATATCGGTATTTTAATACCAAAGAGCCTTCTAAAACGAAGTGGTACTGAATCCTCGTTTATGCCTTTCAATCTTTAATAATTATTGTAAGTCGCGCTCTTCTATAGACAATCTTTATTGCATACCTGTCTCTAACAAGTAATTACTGTAATTGAGTTTATTGTATTAACGTTTCGCTTATTGTTTGAGTTTCGAGTGCTTCGTACCGGAATGTTCCAGACGTTTTTAGGTCTATCATTAATTATTTATCGGTACGAATGGTACCTACTATTGTTAGTTGGAATTTGTGTTAAGTGCCGAATGAATAGTTTTGTGTTATTTTGCGTAACTACTTAATTTAATCCGAAAATAATGCGGGAGGGTAAATCCTCAGCTTTAATTGGTGTAGGCACAGTCGCCATCAGTGCTCACAAATATTTAAACAGGGTGCTTAGACAAGTTGCCAATCGCTAACGCTTACTCGTCAATCGTAAACGAAAGGCAGCTAACTGTCTTTGTTTTCGGAAGACTTGTAAAGGTGCATTTAGACCAAACGAGCATTCGCTCATTCTATCCCCCACTCGAAATCAACGAATTTCGGGGAATCACGTTTTGTGTAACGAACGAATTTCGTAGAGTGGAGGATAGAATAAGCGAATGCTCGTTTAGTCTAAATGCACCTTACAATACTTGCCAATGATGAAATAAAAGCGCCGTAAAAACGCTGAATACTCGTATTCGCCCGTTTACTAAGTCATGCTTTAAAATCACAATACAACCTCAAATCACAAGTCATGCTTTAAAAAGAAATGCACAATTTATTGCACTAGTAAATAATGTACCATATGTTTTGCTTATTGCCGTAGAACTTATGGAAGATCGAACATTGTGGATAAATATTTTATCGACAATTCTGATATTATGGTCAACAAACATCTTGTGTTCCGTTCACAAACCGGTCAGGTCAGGAACGGGTCAAGTTTTGCTTCTATCTGACATTTCTAAACTGTCAGGTTTTTAATAGAAGACAACAAGTTTGGTAAGAAGTATATTTCCGCAAATATAATATCTACTACTGAGGCTAGCCGAAAACGTATGTGGTTAGCAAAAAGGCAATACAATAGAAATGTATTTATTTATTAAAACAAAAGTTTACACGACACAGTATAATACCAAATTACCAAAGCGTTATTAACCTAAAATTAAATTGAAAAACAATTAGATTTAGGCGATACAACCGCGTGGCTCCGTTGCGTCGCCTGAAATATTATTTTCCCCTCACTAGCTCGTAAAGCGATCGTTTATCCTTTAACACGAGCGGGTAAAACGCATTTTAATCACTAATGAGTAAAGTAATGGAGCGTAGCGCGAACTATATCTTGTTTATAGCCCATAGTTTATAGCTTAGTAGCTCGCGGTGAGACCAGTGCCTATACGTACAAGCTTGCATCCTGCATGCGTGGTAACATGCACATTTCCGTGCTGCGGCCATTGTTAGGTTACGTCTTAATTATACGAAATGTAAATTTTGGATGAAATTAAGAAGCGGTTTATACTTCCTTTCTCTTATTTTGTGGTAATTATGCGTGCCTGCTGCCGGTATTCTATTGTAGTTGATTGTAGGTCGCTTAAATATTTTCATTGTACAGTCAAGTGCAAAAATAAGTATCGAAAAAATCCGCTCATAAATATGTTACGACGTTCTTATTACAAGGAATTAGAGTGCACTGGGACATATTTTTGAACATTTTTGTGTACACTTTATTTTGTCTTTGACTGTACTATGTGCGAGTTGCGAGTACTATCGACTGCAGAATTGCGTATCCGTTTGTTGAATTTGTTCATTCTTATTCATACATTGGCTTTATTACAAGCTTTTATTTAGTTTCACCTGTCCCGTTGTCTGTCGTTCTGTAATCAAATCTTGCAACTTAAATTTGATCCACTTCCCTGTTTCCGATTGAGCTGAAATTTAGAATGCATGTATAAATCGGATGACAATGCAATGTCATTGTGACATAGAGCTGATCTGATGATGGAGCTGGAAGGTGGCCATAGGAACTCCGTAATTAAATGATGCAACCCTATCGAGTTTGAGCTCATTAGATTCGTCTTGACAAGTACTTTGATACTATATGGTAACCAGGGTCTGATGATGGAGCCGGAAGGTGGCCATAGGAACTCCGTAATTAAACGATGCAACCCTATCGAGTTTGAGCTCATTGGATTAGTCTTCACGAGTACTTTGATACTATATGGTAACCAGGGTCTGATGTTGGAGTTGGAAGGTGGCCATAGGAACTCCGTAATTAAACGACGCAACCCCATCGAGTTTGGGCTCATTGGATTAGTCTTGACGAGTACTTTGATACTATATGGTAACCATGCAGGGTCTGATATTGGAGTTGGAAGGTGGCCATAGGAACTCTGTAATTAAACGACGCAACCCCATCGAGTTTGGGCTCATTGGATTAGTCTTGAAGAGTACTTTGATACTATATGGTAACCAGGGTCTGATGTTGGAGTTGGAAGGTGGCCATAGGAACTCCGTAATTAAACGACGCAACCCCATCGAGTTTGGGCTCATTGGATTAGTCTTGAAGAGTACTTTGATACTATATGGTAACCAGGGTCTGATGTTGGAGTTGGAAGGTGGCCATAGGAACTCCGTAATTAAACGACGCAACCCCATCGAGTTTGGGCTCATTGGATTAGTCTTGACGAGTACTTTGATACTATATGGTAACCATGCAGGGTCTGATATTGGAGTTGGAAGGTGGCCATAGGAACTCCGTAATTAAACGACGCAACCCCATCGAGTTTGGGCTCATTGGATTAGTCTTGAAGAGTACTTTGATACTATATGGTAACCAGGGTCTGATGTTGGAGCCGGAAGGTGACCATAGGAACTCCGTAATTAAACGATGCAACCCTATCGAGTTCGAGCTCATTGGATTAGTCTTCACGAGTACTTTGATACTACATGGTAACCAGGGTCTGATGATGGAGCCGGAAGGTGGCCATAGGAACTCCGTAATTAAACGATGCAACCCTATCGAGTTTGAGCTCATTGGATTAGTCTTCACGAGTACTTTGATACTATATGGTAACCAGGGTCTGATGTTGGAGTTGGAAGGTGGCCATAGGAACTCCGTAATTAAACGACGCAACCCGATCGAGTTTGGGCTCATTGGATTAGTCTTGACGAGTACTTTGATACTATATGGTAACCATGCAGGGTCTGATATTGGAGTTGGAAGGTGGCCATAGGAACTCCGTAATTAAACGACGCAACCCCATCGAGTTTGGGCTCATTGGATTAGTCTTGAAGAGTACTTTGATACTATATGGTAACCAGGGTCTGATGTTGGAGCCGGAAGGTGGCCATAGGAACTCCGTAATTAAACGACGCAACCCCATCGAGTTTGGTCTCGTTTGATTCGTCTTGACGAGTCTCTTGCTTTCGTCCCATATTAATTATATATGATTGATTGGATGGATGACCCAATGCCATGAATGGTATGAGGGTGTATAAACATGTCTTGCCGCTAACGTTGCGCCTCAGGGTACCAGGGCGAACTCTGTTGTATTGTAGCCCTTATCCCTCTACGACGGACCTCTGGGGGGGATGGACCGTTATTTGTCCTATACTCGTGGGAATAACATAAAGAAAACAGAAACAACTACACAAAGAAAACGACGTTTAGAGAAGGCGAAATTGAAGAGAGTAAGAGTAGGTGAGCTGACTACCGAACACTTTTGTGATCTTATGCAGAAAGTATCCGGCAAATAGCAAATAGCTCTGGAAATAGCTCTGGAGAGTTCTCGATTGAAAAAGCTCTACGTATTTACCCAGCGAATCAGCAGGTCAATAAACATAATTCAGCCGTTCTCGAACATTTGACGAAGAAGAATACACAAATGTTTAAAATAATAGCACAAGACCAATTAATTGATGGATGAAAAAAGAATGATCAGATTGATATTAGTAAAATAATACACACGGACATTAACAAAACAGGAGGTCTTCCAAAAGAACTAGAAATATTTGTTGGTGCTAAAGTTATGTTGAGATCTAACGTTGACGTTGCTAAGGGACTTGTGAATGGAGCAATAGGTCACATCACTGAAATCATATGGCCGTATTACAGACGTGCTCAACTATACGATAGCGATGTACCATCGGTTGGTATTCACATAATACACCCTAAATCAGTTCAATTTCCTGCTAAATTTAATCACGGCACAGCTGAAAGAAGAATGCTCCCGATTGTCCAGTCTTGAGCTTCAACTGTGCATAAAATGCAGGGAACTACTGTAGATCATGCTGTTATTTATCAATTTAATCACGGCACAGCTGAAAGAAGAATGCTCCCGATTGTCCAGTCTTGAGCTTCAACTGTACATAAAATGCAGGGAACTACTGTAGATCATGCTGTTATTTATCTAGGCTCCAAATTGTTCGCTGCTGGTCAAGCTAATGTAGCTTTAAGCCGAGTTAGGTCTTTAGCAGGTCTTCCAATCGAAGAACTTGACTGCTCCAAGTTGACGTCGAAGAAACCTTGTAATGTTGATGCATTAAAATAAATGGATAGCATGAGAAACGTTACAAATAACTAACAAGTGATTACATAATTTCAACATTATTGATATTTAAATCAGTACATATATATCATGTGAACGAACTACGGACTTCATAACGGAATAACGCTGCTACGCGCTGCGAACTACGTCGTAGTAAATCTCGAATTAAAAATAAAGGTACTAAAAAGTTAAAAATAAAATTTAAGAAAAAAAAAACCTTTTTAAAAACAAGCTTTTATTATTTGTTTATAAAATGAACTAAAAAGTTAAAAATAAATTAACTCTAAAAAGAAATATAACACTTTGTAACTTGATTGTAACCTTTAACGACAAATAAGCGTCTTCGTCTAGGACAAAATAATTCCATATTGTACAAATTTATTTAATTTTAACACTAAAACTTTTCACCATACATAATTATCCAATCTCGTCCCCCCTCTTTATCATAGTCCCCATTTATAAATGAAAGCGTGTTACATTGTGATAGCTTGAGGAAAATGTTGTGTTGTATTAAATGTAACACGCTTTCATTTATAAATGGGGGACTATGACAAAGAGGGGGGACGAGATTGGATAATTATGTATGGTGAAAAGTTTTAGTGTTAAAATTAAATAAATTTGTACAATATGGAATTATTTTGTCCTAGACGAAGACGCTTATTTGTCGTTAAAGGTTACAATCAAGTTACAAAGTGTTATATTTCTTTTTAGAGTTAATTTATTTTTAACTTTTTAGTTCATTTTATAAACAAATAATAAAAGCTTGTTTTTAAAAAATTTAAGAAAAAAAAACCTTTTTAAAAACAAGCTTTTATTATTTGTTTATAAAATGAACTAAAAAGTTAAAAATAAATTAACTCTAAAAAGAAATATAACACTTTGTAACTTGATTGTAACCTTTAACGACAAATAAGCGTCTTCGTCTAGGACAAAATAATTCCATATTGTACAAATTTATTTAATTTTAACACTAAAACTTTTCACCATACATAATTATCCAATCTCGTCCCCCCTCTTTGTCATAGTCCCCATTTATAAATGAAAGCGTGTTACATTTAATACAACACAACATTTTCCTCAAGCTATCACAATGTAACACGCTTTCATTTATAAATGGGGACTATGATAAAGAGGGGGGACGAGATTGGATAATTATGTATGGTGAAAAGTTTTAGTGTTAAAATTAAATAAATTTGTACAATATGGAATTATTTTGTCCTAGACGAAGACGCTTATTTGTCGTTAAAGGTTACAATCAAGTTACAAAGTGTTATATTTCTTTTTAGAGTTAATTTATTTTTAACTTTTTAGTTCATTTTATAAACAAATAATAAAAGCTTGTTTTTAAAAAGGTTTTTTTTTCTTAAATTTTATTTTTAACTTTTTAGTACCTTTATTTTTAATTCGAGATTTACTACGACGTAGTTCGCAGCGCGTAGCAGCGTTATTCCGTTATGAAGTCCGTAGTTCGTTCACATGATATATATGTACTGATTTAAATATCAATAATGTTGAAATTATGTAATCACTTGTTAGTTATTTGTAACGTTTCTCATGCTATCCATTTATTTTAATGCATCAACATTACAAGGTTTCTTCGACGTCAACTTGGAGCAGTCAAGTTCTTCGATTGGAAGACCTGCTAAAGACCTAACTCGGCTTAAAGCTACATTAGCTTGACCAGCAGCGAACAATTTGGAGCCTAGATAAATAACAGCATGATCTACAGTAGTTCCCTGCATTTTATGTACAGTTGAAGCTCAAGACTGGACAATCGGGAGCATTCTTCTTTCAGCTGTGCCGTGATTAAATTGATAAATAACAGCATGATCTACAGTAGTTCCCTGCATTTTATGCACAGTTGAAGCTCAAGACTGGACAATCGGGAGCATTCTTCTTTCAGCTGTGCCGTGATTAAATTTAGCAGGAAATTGAACTGATTTAGGGTGTATTATGTGAATACCAACCGATGGTACATCGCTATCGTATAGTTGAGCACGTCTGTAATACGGCCATATGATTTCAGTGATGTGACCTATTGCTCCATTCACAAGTCCCTTAGCAACGTCAACGTTAGATCTCAACATAACTTTAGCACCAACAAATATTTCTAGTTCTTTTGGAAGACCTCCTGTTTTGTTAATGTCCGTGTGTATTATTTTACTAATATCAATCTGATCATTCTTTTTTCATCCATCAATTAATTGGTCTTGTGCTATTATTTTAAACATTTGTGTATTCTTCTTCGTCAAATGTTCGAGAACGGCTGAATTATGTTTATTGACCTGCTGATTCGCTGGGTAAATACGTAGAGCTTTTTCAATCGAGAACTCTCCAGAGCTATTTCCAGAGCTATTTGCTATTTGCCGGATACTTTCTGCATAAGATCACAAAAGTGTTCGGTAGTCAGCTCACCTACTCTTACTCTCTTCAATTTCGCCTTCTCTAAACGTCGTTTTCTTTGTGTAGTTGTTTCTGTTTTCTTTATGTTATTCCCACGAGTATAGGACAAATAACGGTCCATCCCCCCAGAGGTCCGTCGTAGAGGGATAAGGGCTACAATACAACAGAGTTCGCCCTGGTACCCTGAGGCGCAACGTTAGCGGCAAGACATGTTTATACACCCTCATACCATTCATGGCATTGGGTCATCCATCCAATCAATCATATATAATTAATATGGGACGAAAGCAAGAGACTCGTCAAGACGAATCAAACGAGACCAAACTCGATGGGGTTGCGTCGTTTAATTACGGAGTTCCTATGGCCACCTTCCGGCTCCAACATCAGACCCTGGTTACCATATAGTATCAAAGTACTCTTCAAGACTAATCCAATGAGCCCAAACTCGATGGGGTTGCGTCGTTTAATTACGGAGTTCCTATGGCCACCTTCCAACTCCAATATCAGACCCTGCATGGTTACCATATAGTATCAAAGTACTCGTCAAGACTAATCCAATGAGCCCAAACTCGATCGGGTTGCGTCGTTTAATTACGGAGTTCCTATGGCCACCTTCCAACTCCAACATCAGACCCTGGTTACCATATAGTATCAAAGTACTCGTGAAGACTAATCCAATGAGCTCAAACTCGATAGGGTTGCATCGTTTAATTACGGAGTTCCTATGGCCACCTTCCGGCTCCATCATCAGACCCTGGTTACCATGTAGTATCAAAGTACTCGTGAAGACTAATCCAATGAGCTCGAACTCGATAGGGTTGCATCGTTTAATTACGGAGTTCCTATGGTCACCTTCCGGCTCCAACATCAGACCCTGGTTACCATATAGTATCAAAGTACTCTTCAAGACTAATCCAATGAGCCCAAACTCGATGGGGTTGCGTCGTTTAATTACGGAGTTCCTATGGCCACCTTCCAACTCCAATATCAGACCCTGCATGGTTACCATATAGTATCAAAGTACTCGTCAAGACTAATCCAATGAGCCCAAACTCGATGGGGTTGCGTCGTTTAATTACGGAGTTCCTATGGCCACCTTCCAACTCCAACATCAGACCCTGGTTACCATATAGTATCAAAGTACTCTTCAAGACTAATCCAATGAGCCCAAACTCGATGGGGTTGCGTCGTTTAATTACGGAGTTCCTATGGCCACCTTCCAACTCCAACATCAGACCCTGGTTACCATATAGTATCAAAGTACTCTTCAAGACTAATCCAATGAGCCCAAACTCGATGGGGTTGCGTCGTTTAATTACAGAGTTCCTATGGCCACCTTCCAACTCCAATATCAGACCCTGCATGGTTACCATATAGTATCAAAGTACTCGTCAAGACTAATCCAATGAGCCCAAACTCGATGGGGTTGCGTCGTTTAATTACGGAGTTCCTATGGCCACCTTCCAACTCCAACATCAGACCCTGGTTACCATATAGTATCAAAGTACTCGTGAAGACTAATCCAATGAGCTCAAACTCGATAGGGTTGCATCGTTTAATTACGGAGTTCCTATGGCCACCTTCCGGCTCCATCATCAGACCCTGGTTACCATATAGTATCAAAGTACTTGTCAAGACGAATCTAATGAGCTCAAACTCGATAGGGTTGCATCATTTAATTACGGAGTTCCTATGGCCACCTTCCAGCTCCATCATCAGATCAGCTCTATGTCACAATGACATTGCATTGTCATCCGATTTATACATGCATTCTAAATTTCAGCTCAATCGGAAACAGGGAAGTGGATCAAATTTAAGTTGCAAGATTTGATTACAGAACGACAGACAACGGGACAGGTGAAACTAAATAAAATAATCATATATAATTAATATGGGACGAAAGCAAGAGACTCGTCAAGACGAATCAAACGAGACCAAACTCGATGGGGTTGCGTCGTTTAATTACGGAGTTCCTATGGCCACCTTCCGGCTCCAACATCAGACCCTGGTTACCATATAGTATCAAAGTACTCTTCAAGACTAATCCAATGAGCCCAAACTCGATGGGGTTGCGTCGTTTAATTACGGAGTTCCTATGGCCACCTTCCAACTCCAACATCAGACCCTGGTTACCATATAGTATCAAAGTACTCTTCAAGACTAATCCAATGAGCCCAAACTCGATGGGGTTGCGTCGTTTAATTACGGAGTTCCTATGGCCACCTTCCAACTCCAACATCAGACCCTGGTTACCATATAGTATCAAAGTACTCTTCAAGACTAATCCAATGAGCCCAAACTCGATGGGGTTGCGTCGTTTAATTACAGAGTTCCTATGGCCACCTTCCAACTCCAATATCAGACCCTGCATGGTTACCATATAGTATCAAAGTACTCGTCAAGACTAATCCAATGAGCCCAAACTCGATGGGGTTGCGTCGTTTAATTACGGAGTTCCTATGGCCACCTTCCAACTCCAACATCAGACCCTGGTTACCATATAGTATCAAAGTACTCGTGAAGACTAATCCAATGAGCTCAAACTCGATAGGGTTGCATCGTTTAATTACGGAGTTCCTATGGCCACCTTCCGGCTCCATCATCAGACCCTGGTTACCATATAGTATCAAAGTACTTGTCAAGACGAATCTAATGAGCTCAAACTCGATAGGGTTGCATCATTTAATTACGGAGTTCCTATGGCCACCTTCCAGCTCCATCATCAGATCAGCTCTATGTCACAATGACATTGCATTGTCATCCGATTTATACATGCATTCTAAATTTCAGCTCAATCGGAAACAGGGAAGTGGATCAAATTTAAGTTGCAAGATTTGATTACAGAACGACAGACAACGGGACAGGTGAAACTAAATAAAAGCTTGTAAAAAGGTTTTTTTTTCTTAAATTTTTTTTATACTTTTGACAAGGAACCACGAAAATCGTAAAATTTCTGTAAAACGTTTATCTCTGTTATTCCAACGGAGGCGTCATTTAAGTGAGAGAGACGAAATAGAAAAGCCCATCTGTCGTTAAAACTTAATAAAATAAGGGTCATACAGATTTTTTTGCAAAAATTAGGTGCCAAATATTTTCTGTGAACATATGAAAGTTAAAGGCTCTAGAATCATAATTATCTTTTTGGATGAATACAAGCCGATAGGTGGCTTCTGGGGGCTATTTCTCGAAAGCTTGTAACTTGTAATACAAGCGGAAGTTCTTATCTAATCAATAGTGTCAAAAAGAGACTTCCACTTGTATTACAAGTTACAAGCTTTCGAGAAACTGGCCCCTGGTTCTTATGAATTATCTGACCAAAATCTAATTTATAGATCAGTTACCTTTCGCAATGTCTAGGTACAGGAAAGACGCCTTTTTTCGCGAACGCTGTATGACAATGTACAAGTTGCAGAATATTCTCAAAATTGCGGGAATATACTTGGAAATTTCCGAGAATTTTCATGAGAATTTAAGAGTTAGTTCTCATTGAGAATGTTTCCATGAGAACTTATAAAAAAGTGTTATGAAGAATATTGTAGGTATTTGACAATTCAGTAAACAAGGCATAAAATATACTTTAAAAGGCATGTATTCATTAGTGTTATCATAGATTACAAGGTTTTTTAAAGTTACTCTTAATTATGACACGACATAATTTTTTTAAGATTATCGCAGCAGCAATGTAGGTAGGTACGAACATTTGTTATTGTTGATATGGCAGTTATGTCATCTGCTTTTGAAATTAGCTGTCAACGAGTGTTTAACTGGCGTATGTTGCTCTACATTGCGCGCCGAATTATTTTGTATGGAAAATTTTGTTGCTCTAATTTTAAGTAAAATTTATTTGAATGTACTTATTATGTCGTAAACTAACACCCGTTAAGAGCTTCGCCCGTATTAGACTTACACCCTGTATATACAACGGTTTTGGCATGATTAGATTGTTTGTAAAATTCATATCGCCGAGAACATTCTCTATAGAAGTTTCGCAACTTATGAAACTTCTCATCGGTACATTGCTATGTATGACTCATAAATACATATGTTAGAAACTTTAAGAAGAGAAAAGATTCTTAAACAAAAACCGTGTCAGGATTACAGAAAAGTGGTCGGAAACAGGAACGCATTAACGCGCCGACCCAAAAGGCAAATGCACCCGCATGCCGCGCAATGCGCAAGCGCCGATCAGCGCATAATGAGCTTCGGAAAATAATTAGCATTGCTAGGGTTAGCCAGATGGAAAAAAGTTTCTCATTTTAAGTTCTAGTTTTATGAATAACATTTACTTTTTAGTACAGATGGTTGCTTTTTTACGCGCTAGTGCGAGAAGTGTTTCATTTTACGTCAGGTCCAAAACTTCGGAGGGCCATCTGTACTAAAAAACGTCGTACGAGACACGTGAAAAAAAGGAATTCGTAACTGGTGTCGATTAAAAACACTCCCTTCGGTCGTGTCTAAAAAAATCCCCACTCGTTTCTGATTTCATGTTTTTCGCACTTGTGTCGTAATGTACTATTTTATGTATAAATACATAAAAAAAAATTTTTTTTCGCCAAAAGACAAAAGTCACATAATATTTTTTGTTTCTTTACATCAAATAAGGGGTGTACCGATAAAAAACTGGTAAATTCAAATGAAAAAATCGCGTCAATACAGTTAAAAACTGTAATTTCTGGCTTTTGTAATTTACTAGAACGTCTTAAATTAACTTTGGTCCTTTTTTGTTACTACTGCAATTTCAGTATTCACAATACAAGTTCTCCAGAACCTCTTCGAAATCTATTTTTCACCTCAGCAGCTCGAAAAGACTTCTTTTGATTCGCGAAATCAGTGAGCAAAGTGCGATTTTGCTCACTGAGTGAATGTTGTTTTCCATGACGTTTAGACTTCAACTTTTTCTTTTGTTTCTTTCACTTGTTAGTAAAAAGACAGAGATGAAAAATGTTACGTTATAAATTGTCATAATATGCATTTTTTTTTCGTTCATGGCATCCTAGCGTATTCAGCCAGTTGTATTAGACGACGCGTTTTATCGGACCCGATTCCTTGTATCCGAACGGCATATGGCCCCTACCACCAAGCATACATAACATTGGCGTCCGTCATTCCACCTCTCTATCGCTCTTATGTATAAGTGTGACAGAGAGAAAGACAGCCGTTTTAAAACGGACGGATATCGTGGTACTAGGCGAGTCAGAATCGCGTCCAGAAATTCGACACGAGTTCATTTCTAAATAATTTTATTATAACTGTTTTATAAAATTTTATGAGCTTTCATTTTTTTAGTAGTTATAATTATGTACTTTCTGTTACAAACATAATGGTAAAACAAAAACAAAAAATAACGGGATGGCACGTATAAATGTTTAATAACATATTTTCTTTTTCTCCATGCTGAGGTGAAAAGTTGTATGTACAACTTGAGAGCAAAGTTATTTGAATCTCGTGTCTTTCGAGTCTCTCGCTACGCTCAAGACTCAAAACTGACACTCGCATCAAATACGTACTTTGCTCTCATGTTGTACAAATAACTATTTCCAAGCTCTTTTTTTTTATTCCCCACTGCACGATTTCGTGTTCTGCAGAAGTGACCTATATTTCTGGTTAATCTCCATGTTTTTTTTAATATACCCCTGCCTTGGGCGCAGTAATACTCTGTGAAAGGAATTATGTCACATATTATGTGAAATTTTTATGGGCCCTTAATCAATTATTTAATCTTATACAAATCTTAGTCTCTTTGGCATAGTTTTATGAAGCGAAATCAGTGCCAAAAAGTAAGAAGGATAGTATGTATAAGTCAAGGATATCTTAAGGAACACGGCAAGAATAGCCAGATATTGACAACAGTCCCATAATTTAGAAAACTGCATACAAAAAAAGAAAAAAATGTTTGGAAAAGACAGTTTGGAAGAGGTTTCGAAGAAGCTGTACTGTGAGTACCTGAAATGCAGTAGTGACACAAAAGTACTTCAGTCAGCTAAGTTAAGACTTCCTGGTTAATTTCAAAAGCATTAAATTATAGCTACCTAACTATATCGGTCCGATTTTTTCATTTGAATTTGCCAGTTTTTTATCGGTACACCCCTTATGCGTGGTTGAAATCTTTAGGGTTATAAGAGCCCACGGTGTATTTGAACCTGCGGTGCCAATCAGTCGTTGGCGTCCAAAAGGTAAAATAGCCAGTGCATCTCAAGGAACCTATTTCGCAAGCTAGCCCTAAACATCTGACTAGTACCGTACTTGCCCAACCGCGAGCGAAATGTTTACATTTGGCGACCGCATTCCGTAACCACCGCGGGACTGGATTACTTCACGGTATTTATGTATAGGCAAGCGGAAAATACATTAATATAATTAAAAAATATTTCAGTATAATCCTTTAACCAGGGACCGGAAACGGGTATTTTTTCCATACAAAAGAACGGTCCATTTTTCGTTAGTTTTCGTTCTTCGGTATATAAATTCTAAGTTGATGGAGTAATTTAAAAATAGGATGATGTAAATTACATAAAATATTGAGTAGTAACATAAAGAGTTTAAAACATTTGAAAATATTGGCCTTTTTTGAGGTTTTTCTAAAATAGGTACCGGTTCCGGTCTGTGCCTTTAACATTTACTTGTATTTAACGGCAATGACAAATATATTAATTATAGTTGATCTCTTGAGACGTTAAAGTCAAAGTCAAAGTCAAAATATTCTTTATTCAATTAGGCCCAGCAACGAGCGCTTTTGAATCTTTAAACTAAATAGCGAATGAGAGAAAAAAACTACCTCCGGTTCTAACCCTACACCACTGCCTGATAAGACTCCGGCAAGAAACTCAACGGGACTTTCTTTTTTCAAATAATAGTTTTATAACATCTTACGGCTAACATGCATTAATTAAAAACGAAACATAAATTTGATTTAATATAAATACAGATATTATAGTACATTAACTAGAGATGAAGTCTCTAATAGTCAGAACAATTATATAAATTTAATGAATTTTGAGAAATGTATAGATGTAAAGATATATGTAAAAGGGCATACAATTGTTTTTAGTTAAACGTTAAAATTAGCATTATTATACTGCTAGAGATGTAAAGGTCTCTAGTTGTCAGAGTAAAAAGAAAACAAACGGATACATTTCACTAAATGTTTCAGAGATGTATAAGGTCTCCATGCGTCATAATATTAAATAATCATAAATAAACAAACATGTAGCGAATTCAATTTCTCATATCAAGAACAGCAGGAAAATTGTTTGAATTTAAGCCATGAGTGCGCTATTCATCAATAAGTCACATAATTGAAGGGTTAAACGGCCATGCTATCCAATAATACCAATAGGTGGCGCCAGTGTGATTTCTGAATAGCGACAACGAAATGTCGACTTGTTATCTACATAATATATAAGTTCAGGGGCTGATTTGTACCTAGTATACGACTTTGCTTGTGACTTAATGTTTCATTTATAATAATAGGGCGCCCTTTTTGACCAATATTGTTGCTATAAGTCTAAAGTGTCTAAACCCATAAATTTACCAAAACAAGGGATAATAGTGTTTTCAACCTCCAAACTCGATAATATTAAAATTATTGTTCATAATAGATGCGAAAAGTGAGCCAAAGACCCTCTCTAGCATTTAAGTAATAAGTTATAAAAATAATAGTTAATAAAAACTGAACCATCCTGACCCTGCTATACAGACATACTGGACTAATTGGAACCTTAAATCAATCTAGAACCATCTCATGCACACGAATTTACTATCATGGCCGACTAACTTCCCGTATGCTTACTTTCTACTGGTATGGTATAAATAAAGTATAGAGGAGGTTATACTCGTATTCATTTTTTGCATGCATTTACATATCTCGGCACATCATCATCATCATCAGCCTTCTACAGTCCACATCTGGACATAGGGCTCTCCTATTACATATACATATGCCCGCAATCGGAAGAGAGCATTAATGTGTCCATTATGATGACGTTGCTGTCCAATTGCCCATCATCAATGAATGAATCAGTGACACTTCAACCTTAGTCGATTCTTTTATGACCCAAGGGAAGAGTTGGAGTGGTAAGAAACGTATTCATACTGCCGTCACCACGGGGTAATTAATATAATACTTAGTACCTATCTTTCTAATCCTACTTCCGTAGCATTTCGCTAACAATATGCGGTCTTGATTAATTAAAATAACGTCAGATGTCTCCGGGCCCAGTTTCCAGGCATCATGCGCAAGCGCTCAAACGACTTCATATCGTCCAATATAACTTGATCTCCCTAATCAAGAACCATCCTAATAATTCCGTGCATGGCGTGAAGAACCTGATAAATCGAAATACTTTATGAAAAAAAATACGACACATTAGAACATTTTCTTCTACTTTTCATCTCTAGTTCTCAAGTTCTTCACGCCGTGCACAGACTTCTTGTATGGGGTTCCCTATAGAAATGCATGAATAGTTTAAAAGTATGACAGGTTTTGGTTTAGATCAGTAACCTTCGGTTCCGGTCTCTTTGGTTATTATTATTAACCTTAATTCCAAATATTAAGTATTTCTTTGGTTTTTGACCGAAAATCGGGATCTCGGCTAGATTTCTGGCCATTGAGCTTGTCGTGGGACTAAGTCGATGTGCGTAAGATATCCCAAGATACCTATTTAATTTTTTATTGATACATTTACTGGTCCCTCTGTCAACTCGTGTTCCGTGAAGAATAACGTCATTGTGCCTGCGCCCGCGCCGTTCTCACGGGGTGAAAGCGTGATGCGCTCGCGACTAAGGATGCATTCACCGCGGTATGTACGCTAAGAATATGTAGGTGTAGTGTTTACGCGAGATATCGCGTATCATTTGGTGTGTTGAGCTTATTCTAGTGTTTTATTGCCTTTTTGTCTTTTTGGATATTATGCAGGGTGTATAACATCTGGGTCGTGGAGCAGTACAAAATAAATGTCATATGTAATGGTTATAATAGTTGTAGATTGTAAAACACCAGCTGAAAGAGACAGCAATACCAGACATTTTTTTTATCTTCCCTGCAGTAATTTCTTATGAAAACTTAAATGACATAAATTACATACCTATGTACCGCTGACACGAGTTATTGTTATATGGAAATGCAAGTTGTTTATCAAAGAGGTGAAATGTTACAGAATAATCTTTTAAGTTGGTCATGGGTAATGCGATATTATTTACTGTGGGACTAGGTCGATTTGTGTAAGAAGTCCCAGATATTTATTTATTATTTATTTAGTAACATCCATAAGTCGATAAAACAGTTAACAACCCTCTGACAGTTAGATTTTTGTTATGAAAATTCCGGTTCTTGATTAGTATCTATTTACCTATCAATAGAAGAGGCCGATGTCCAGCTGTGGCCTGAAACAGGCCGATGGTGATGATGATACTTCAGATAGCCTCGACTCTCACTCATTAAGCCCCAAATTTAAGTCTTTTGTTAAACGAAATTTCACCACAATTTCCAAGTCACTCGGAAAGAAATTGGAAAATAACTTCGAAGTAATTTCTTAACATCATATGAGTCAGCACTGTTGCTATAATGAACATGATATTTTTAGCACATTGTTACTTTTAGTAGATTACATTATAAACGAAAAATGTATAATTTTAACGACGGTGTTAACTAGTTGATAGCTAATATTAAAAGGTTACACAGATCGTTAGAAAGTCGGGATTATTATTTAATTACTACAGAGTACTAACGTTGTAGCGCTTCAATAAAATTTTTATTAAAGTTAAACGCAATCGTCAATAGAAGTTAAAAAATGTAAACAATATGGCTGACTTTCCATAGCATTTGACGTCGTTGACCACATCGTTGGCAGATATATTTTTACGTTAATACAAATAAATATTAAAAATTCTTACTAAAAATGTACGTGACCTCAAGGTTTTATGTTGTTGATAAAACCAAGATTGTGTTCCAAAAGTGAGTGATAATGAATCAATGCAAGTTTTTAGGTTAGTTTATACACTTTTTTTGTTTTCTGCTGACGAACAGCATTGGGTCATTTGCAGAAAAAGTGTACCTTTTAATTTTTTTATGCGATCATGGACTGTAATACACCATTTTACTCGGCATCGTGCATACTTGTAAGTTATGAAACAAAAAAAGTATGTCTCTAATGTCACGAAAATAAGTATGTAAATTTTGATTTCTCACTTTTGTTACTCCCATACTAAAAAAATCTCGTTAGAGAGCTCATTAGATAAGCAAACTAATTAAGCTAATCATTTGACTCAACTATTTGAACAACAAGGCTAAAAAAATTTTTTTTTATTAAAAATAGTAAAAAATTCACCTTAATTTTTCAATTAATTTAATTTTGCATGAAAACTAGGTCATTAAGATAGGTTTTTGGTATTGTTATTTGCTAGTACAGGATGTTAGCTAAAATACAACACCATAATTACAGTTATACCTTAAGGTAAAAAAACACCATTTTCCTAAAGTACTTAAGTACTTAAGTACTTTAGGAATTAGAAGTGCTCAAACATGCACTGGATGGATGGAAGGCGGCCACTTCACTAGTCAGTACACTGCTGAATATTATGACGCATGGAGACCTTATACATCTCTGAAACATTTAGTGAAATGTATCCGTTTGTTTTCTTTTTACTCTGACAACTAGAGACCTTTACATCTCTAGCAGTATAATAATGCTAATTTTAACGTTTAACTAAAAACAATTGTATGCCCTTTTACATATATCTTTACATCTATACATTTCTCAAAATTCATTAAATTTATATAATTGTTCTGACTATTAGAGACTTCATCTCTAGTTAATGTACTATATCAGTATTTATATTCAATCAAATTTATGTTTCGTTTTTAATTAATGCATGTTAGCCGTAAGATGTTATAAAACTTTTATTTGAAAAAAGAAAGTCCCGCTGAGTTTCTTGCCGGATTCTTCTCAGGCAGTGGTGTAGGGTTAGAACCGGAGGTAGTTTTTTTTTCTCTCATTCGCTATTTAGTTTAACGATTCAAAAGCGCTCGTTGCTGGGCCTAATTGAATAAAGAATATTTTGACTTTGACTTTGACTTTGACTTTGACATTCATTTGTTTATGGATTTTGCATCGGGAACGCTAAATGCAACTGTTTTGGTGTATGTTTGAGCACTTGTAATTCCTAAAGTACTTAAGGTATAACTGTAATTATGGTGTTATTTTTTAGCTAACATACTGTACTAATAAATAACAACACCAAAAACCTATCTTAACGACCTAGTTTTCAAGCAAAATTAAATTAATTGAAAAATTAAGGTGAATTTTTTACTATTTTTAATTAAAAATTTTTTTTTGGCCTTGTTGTTCAAATAGTTGAGTCAAATGATTAGCTTAATTAGTTTGCTTATCTAATGAGCTCTCTAACGAGATTTTTTTTGCAGAGATAGGACCGATAACAAAACGTATAATTCCAGAAATATCACGTTCGCCCGTATTCGTCTGTTTGAAATTTTAAAATGGCCGCCATTTAATTATCCTTGGCACCAAAATTTTTTTTTATGGTAATTTATCGATAAAATTGATTGTAGTTTAAGCCCTTAAAAGCTCCGACACCGCTAACCAAACACCCTGTATGTACTTCCAGAAGATTCATACGCAGGAAACTATACTTTCCCGCCACCAGTGAATTAAAAATTTTTGCACTTGTATTGAAATGTACTATTTCCTACTCAGATTAAGGAGTTTTTGCAATCACGATAAGAAACAGCTTGTCCCAACTGTACATTACTGCCATAAAAAATCTTTTAAAGATATTTAAAAATTGTGTCTCCGTTACTCCCCATAATGTTACATAGTTAGGTGTGTGACTAACTGTAGGTGATCTAGCTTAGATCACGTGCTCAACACACTAAAGACCTAAAGATAATAGTCGCAGACGTTGCCTTGACACCGACCATTACCCACACATTATACAAGATGGCGACAAGTAAGGCGGGAGACTGACATTCTTTCGTACAGATAGACAGTCCTTTGCCTTTTGGCTTTTCGCTGAAACGGCCGAAATTTGGCCGATTCACAATTTTTGCATCAGGAATGTCCCGGAGCGAGGGTCAAGACCTCTCTGTCGTAAACGCCGCCCAATCTCCGCGACAAAAACCTTAGCTTCGGCCCTCAACAACCAGACGTCTCCACAGCAAACGGGACAAAAACATAATTATCCAGCACCGAGTACTTGTCCCTCTTTCTGGCGACTGAACAAGTAGTTTTTTTTTTAATACCACGTCGGTGGCAAACAAGCATACGGCCCGCCGGACGGAAAGCAGTCACCGTAGCCTATGGGCGCCTGCAACCCCAGGGGTGTCACATGCGCGTTGCCGACCCAATAAGAACTTGTACACTCCTCTTTTGAAGAACCCCATACTGTAGTCCATCAGGAAAACCTCGGCAGGGAGCTCATTCGACAGACGGACCGTCCGCGGGAGGAAGTTCCTCTGAAACCGCACGGTGCGCGACCATTTAGGTTGCAAGGTGTGAGGATGAGCGCCCAGTCGGTGGCGAGCGGTGCGACGCGATGATGAAAAGTGGACGTTGGCATCATGTCGAACAGTTCTTCAGAGCACAACCCATTGTACAGACGATAGAACACACATAAGGAGGCGTAGTTATTTTTATCTTGCCAATAAAACCAAAAACTATTTTGTCTTGTTTAGATCGCGTGCTCCACACACTAAAGACCTAAAGATAAGGATAGTCGCAGACGTTACCTTGACACCGACCATTACCCACACATTATACAAGATGGCGACAAGTAAGGCGGAAGACTGGCAATCTTTCCTACAACGTCCAGTGACATTCTTCCTTGCAATGCTGTCGATGGTCAACTGTACTTTCTTTTGTCATTTCATTAACTCATTAAAGGGTAAATTGCAAAAACTTTGTAAATAATGAAAACAAAATTCGCGATCGTGTCATTTGTCCTACGAAAGTTACTCATACAAACTATATGGTATACTCTTACAACTTTCGTCAGTAGTAAAAGAAGGTAAAAGAAATAGGTGGGCCAATCAACTTTTCGATCGAGGTGACAATTTCATCAAGTTTGCTAGAAAAAATGCTTATAAATTGTACATGCGTTAGGCCCACACAAGTTCACATCAATACATTTAGGTTCCAACTGTTTTTGATTGTAAATATGTGTATAGTATTAATTGACGTAAATTTGTAAGTTCATGAAAAGTAACACTAGAAAAGCAGATAGAAAATATGTCGATTGAAAAGTTGATTAACCCAGGTTCGTATCGTTGATGGCTCATAAAAAATTGAAATTGTCGCCCTTTTTCAGTGCCAAAAGTTGTTACACAAAATTTAACTTCGTGACACAAAAATTATGACGTTAATAGTACATTACGACACAAGTGCGAAAAACATTAAATTCGATACGAGTGGCGACGTTTTAAAACACGACCGATAGGGAGTATTTTAAATCGACACGAGTTACGAATTTCGTTTTTGCACGTGTCTCGTACGACGTTTTTTAGTACAGATGGCCCTCCGAAGTTTCAAACCTGACGTAAAATGACACACTTCTCGCACTAGAGCCTAAAAAATACACCATCTGTACTAAAAACTTTATTTTCATTAAAGGCCTTTGAACTATTTTTTTTGCAATTAACCCTTTACGAGACTAGCGGTGGTGGCTCAGTGGCTTAGACGTGGGTTCAAATCCAGATTCGTACCAATGAGTTTTTTCGAAACTTATTTACGGAATATCCCTTAATAACCCTTTACGCGTAGAATTTATTGTAGAAATTTACGTTTTATGACAAATGACATTTAACACAGTGAAAAACTCATCTTACCGTGGAAATTCATGTCAGTGAAAAATTAAAAGCGGCGGTTGTAAGTCTCCAATAGTTACTTGTCCCTGCGATCATATTTATATTCATGCCCATATGAAATTGACTTGTCTTGACTCATGCGTCTCAAGGAAACCACCATTTTCCTTTTGGGTCCAGCGAGGAAATCCTTGGACTTGGTCGTGACATGAACTTATATATTGTTCGGGCAGGGTCGATGCTGTAAGTAATGTTACGTTCGTGGGGTGGGTTTTCTATAGAAAATGTATAAATAAGCCACTAATTAAAACTGATACTTTAATTACTAATTAAAAGAACAAACACTTTACTAAAACACTATTAGTCACACACTTAACACTTCAAACTGGTACACTTTTACACTCTCAAACTCGCCGATAGAATCGCAGTCTTAGCTCTTGATGTTATCTCTTCGCTGTCTCACTTGAAACTACCCCCGGCCGGGTCATGCTGTGTATTTATACCAGCCACTCAAATCTACAAAGTACGAGAAGATTCGACTCTAGAAAGTTCCCGAGTTAGGTGCGCGAACATTCTAGAGTATCGCTGTCTCTTTCTACAGGTTTCTCTTTCACACCCGTCCAGAATGTTCTCTCTATAGCTGTCTCGTTCACATCTTTCCAGAACATTCTTTCGTGCTGTCTCTATCTAATAGTGCTTTCTCTTTCACTCCTATGGGAAATTTAGCTATATACCGATTTGTACTTGAGAGGCTCAAAAGGGGTCCTGAAAACGCCTGAAAACGGGTTTTCAGTTTATTGCGCCATCTGATAGAGGGTATCCTGAAACGGCCTGAAAACATGTTTCAGGCGCCTGAAAACGACGGTATCTGGGGTGAATATTTGATTTTGTAGTATGTGAAAGAGGACCTTCTGAAACGGCCTGAAAACGCATTTCAGCCTGCTGAAAACGCTTCTAACGTGTCAAAAATCATATTTGTAGTTTTTATCATGCCATCGGCGTAACACTACCCCCTCCTAAGACATGCTCGTCCCGAGCATCATTAGTTCCGTGGTATTTGGCGAGCCGGTCAACGTGAACAATCTTGCATGGGCTTCGTAAATTCCTCCGTATCCGATACGTAACGTCATTGATCTTCGTAACCACTGTACGAGCTGCCATCCATGGTTTACCGTTGGATACTTTTTCCACAACTACACATCGACGCCCTCCCTGACTTGCTGTTCCTGGTAAACGCACTGGGACTCGAACCTGTGCCTTTGGTAGGAGAACAGGTCTTCTAGAGCAGTAAACATTCCCACTAATTCTTCCTTCCATTGGAACCTCATCAAATCTAGTTTTCAGGACTCCAACTTCCATGTCAATTTTATAACCATGGCACCTCATAAAATCTAGTCCAATAATACAGTCATCAATTATGTCGGCAACAATCACTTTGTGCCGATAAATGTGCTTGCCAATTCTTAAATCCACTCCTGTCTCTCCCTTGATGGGAATATACTGGCCAGTGGCTGTAAGCAGCTGTAGATGCGTCGGCTGGACTACATGACCTCGAGTCAGGTGTTTCAGAAGCCAATGATTAATCACCGTCCGAGAAGCTCCGGTGTCGATAGTAAGGTTACATGGTATTCCACCAATTTCTCCCTTGACGACCAGACTATTCCCGTCGTTGGCTTGTGAGATAACTACTGGGACATTTCGACCTCCAGCCAGCACTCGTCCCTTAGTCCTGGCTCTTACTCGTTTCCCTGCTGCGGCTCTGGTCGTACAGAGCCCTTATTCCTGGTCACAGGGGATTCATCTCGTTCTCTCCTGCTGCTTCTTTTCGGGCAACTAGTTTGTATATGGCCAAGTTCTCCACAATGGTAACATCGTGGCCCAAACTTCCGATGAGGTGCAATGCTTCTTTTCGGGCAACTAGTTTGTATATGGCCACGTTCTCCACAATGGTAACATCGTGGCCCAAACTTCCGATGAGGTGCAATCTTTCTTTTCGGGCAACTAGTTTGTATATGGCCACGTTCTCCACAATGGTAACATCGTGGCCCAAACTCCCGATAAGGTGCAATCGGCTCCCTGGCAGAAATCTCACGTAGCTTATACGATCCTGATGAATCTTGGCGTACAGCTTCAACTTCTAGGGCATGAGCTACGGCATCCTTAAGGCTTTCGTGGTGCCCTAGTCGTACTGCCGCCCTTACTTCCAAATCTCGGATCCCATCAACAAATGCCTGCACCAGCATGGTTTTTATCAAAGAGTCAGCTGAACGTTGGTATGCCTTTCTGACCAGCTTTTCAATTTCCAGGGCCCATTGTTGCAATGTCTCATTACGTCCCTGCGTTCTGTCTTTCAGCTGAGCTCGGTAGACATGTTCCAGATGACTGTCTCCGTAACGGGCTTCTAATGCTTCTAGAAGCCGGTCGTAAGTTTGCTCTTTTCCAAGAGCTTCTAGAATTGTAAGAGCCTCGTCACGAAGTGCCAGCGTCAGAGCCGTCATCGCTTGCTCCTTACTCCAACCGTTTGCTTTGGACACGGACTCAAACTGTAGCTTGTACGCTGCCCACGAAGATGTTCCATCAAAAGGAGGTGCCTTAAATTTTCCACCTCCCGGCACAGATATCTCGGGTGCGCAGGTACTGATGCCATTAGCTACTTTTAATTCAAGCTTCTGGAGGCGACGCTCAACCGCTTCCTCTATAACATGAATCTTGTTCTCCATGTCACTGAGCTTCCCTTGGACTTCGTACATTTCTTGCTTCCATTCAGTAGCAGCCTTGTGCAACTCTTGAAGAAACAATTTCGACTGTTCTTCTTGTTTCCGCGACTGTTCTTCTTGTTTCCGCGACAGTTCTTCTTGTTTCCGCAGCTGTTCTTCTTGTTTCCGCGACTGCTCCTTCAGGAGAATCAGAATAGTTCTGAGGTCTACGTCTTGAGTACTCTTAGCCTGCAAACCAGACGTTCCGGGCTTAGATGCAGTATCCTCACATGCTAGAGGTTCTTCAGGTACTGCAATATCCTCCCGCGCTGCAGGTTCCTCGCGTGCAGCTTGGCTCCGGGTCACAACTCCTTTTGGCTCGGTCTCGTTGTCACGTGGCGTTATACCCATTTTCTATCCCGCTTCTGACACCAAACTAAAACAGTAATCACACACTTAACACTTCAAACTGGTACACTTTTACACTCTCAAACTCGCCGATAGAATCGCAGTCTTAGCTCTTGATGTTATCTCTTCGCTGTCTCACTTGAAACTACCCCCGGCCGGGTCATGCTGTGTATTTATACCAGCCACTCAAATCTACAAAGTACGCGAAGATTCGACTCTAGAAAGTTCCCGAGTTAGGTGCGCGAACATTCTAGAGTATCGCTGTCTCTTTCTACAGGTTTCTCTTTCACACCCGTCCAGAATGTTCTCTCTATAGCTGTCTCGTTCACATCTTTCCAGAACATTCTTTCGTGCTGTCTCTATCTAATAGTGCTTTCTCTTTCACTCCTATGGGAAATTTAGCTATATACCGATTTGTACTTGAGAGGCTCAAAAGGGGTCCTGAAAACGCCTGAAAACGGGTTTTCAGTTTATTGCGCCATCCGATAGAGGGTATCCTGAAACGGCCTGAAAACATGTTTCAGGCGCCTGAAAACGACGGTATCTGGGGTGAATATTTGATTTTGTAGTATGTGAAAGAGGACCTTCTGAAACGGCCTGAAAACGCATTTCAGCCTGCTGAAAACGCTTCTAACGTGTCAAAAATCATATTTGTAGTTTTTATCATGCCATCGGCGTAACAGTAATAATAAGTATCTATAAAAAAAGTTTGTATGGGATTAATACCAATGTTTGATGACCTATTAAACGTCCCTATAATAAATAAATTAAATAAATTGCCTAATTGGTACTGACCCTAATTAACCTTCAGAGGGTATCTATTTTGTTACCGTTTTGTTCATGTCTTATTGATGTACGTACTAAAAGAAAAATACCTATGTAATTATTTTTGTGTTTTTGTTGCAGGTAACTAAAACTCCAATGTGGTTACAAGGTGGTGTGATGTAGCAGTAAGTTATATATATTTTTCCAATGATTTCTGATCATGACAAAAAGGCTGCGATCCAGTTTTTATTGAAAGTTACATAGATGGCAGAGTTTGACTATTATCTCACGGTCTTTTCCATAAATGTTACCCACGCAAATACTTATCATTGGCCAATCACCTTGTTAAAGAGTGGTTCGGTATAAAAGTAGCAGCTTATGTTATGGTATATTTTGAAACTGATCGGTTTTTATTTAACAGGACAATTTTTTTTGTAATCCTTATAAATAAAACTTCAAAACAAAAATACGTTCATATTCAATCAATGATCATGTGGAAGTTTTAGCGTTACTTGTTCCGATGTACTTTTAATATCTTGGAACACGGTTTTCTGGCAGTATTTACCTGATTTTTACTTTTAAGAATATATGCTTAATGAGTCATGTTATGCGTCTTTGAACAGTTTTATTACGAAATAGACATTGTTTAATTGACTTTCTATTTGGGGGTCCTGAGAGGTATTTACTACTCTAGCGGTTTTGCATTTTCATCAAAAATGAACTCCCCTACACAAGTACTTTCAGAGCTTGAAGTACATAGTGTACATCTACACTACACGTACATCTGCCTTGAGTAGAAACCAGTTAATTAATGCAACTGTCTTATATGAGATCATATTCTCTAAAACGCATATCAGCTTATAAAAAAATATATACTGTTCTAATAGTGCAGTGTATAATGTTAGTTATAAGAAAAGTGTAGTAGAATTTAATTTAAAATATAACAAACATCTTGATTGATGTCACTCAGCGCCGGTGTTATTTTTGTTTAATTAGTAAATCATTTGAACCAATTTTTGGTACAAGTTAATCATCGTCTAAACACGGTGTTAGTGACATCATTCAACCATTCGTTCAGTTACAATTAGTCATTCGCAAAGGTTATATAAGCTTGGTTTTATTTAATTCTGTCTCTTTTTTGGCTGTTGAAATTTGAACAATAAACATCACTTGAATGAAGTCGTGCTTTTGAGTATTCGTCCAGTATTTATCCTTTTAATAATACCGATCGAGTGTGCGTTCGCGCGCGAGAACAGACAGTCACGTTACGAGGTCTTCTCACTCATTTAATTCGCAAAGTGTTGTAAAAGTGGCCTATTTGGCTTTGAATTAGAATAGACTTAATCTACAACGAACACCAGTTGAAATAGTTAAAAAAAAATACGAAAAGTGCACTAAATTTAAGCAAAATATTAGTGAAAACGTTTTGTAATAATCGTTATTTTGCTTCAAACGTTACGCACACAGACGCAAGTCTGAATCTATCGGCATTCTTCGGCTCCGATCGGTACGTTAAAACCCACCAATGAGCGCAGCGTAATTGTCAACGTCAGAAACAAGTTCAAGAGTATAACGATAATAAGCGCTAACTAATTTTGCACGCTCTCACATGAGACATTGTGGCGCAGCGGTGGCAAAGGTCACTTACGCACCTCACTTCACCGCTCTGTCCCTGGGTTCGAACCCGGCAAAAAAATACAAAAAGGTAAATTTATTTTTATTTATCGATATCATTACACAAAGCAAGTAGATAGATTGAAATGGAGGAGCACAACGAGTTCGTAACAATCCGTAGACGTAGAAATGTACTCAGCTCATCATCGAATAATGATTCATCACATCGACGTCATTCCATTTCAAACATATCCGATATTACAGAATATTCGCCAAATAAAACCTTACTTAGTTTACCGCCAAATATGTCACTGGATAGTACCACCGAAGATACTAGATTAGAAGAAACAATAAGTAGGTTGGAAACAGAACTTCGGATTGCACACGAAGAAATAGAAAAGTTAAATATGGAGATACACGAACTCAAAAAACAATTGCAGCTTTGGGAACACAAAATAAAGGTCTACAAATCAGTGGGAATAAATGACTTATCTATCCATAACAATATAATTAATTCAACACCCAAGTTGAGACGCCGGAAGTCAAGACATAAATATGACCATTTCACTTGTTCTAACAGTCAATCATTGCAAAGAATCGATAACGTACAGAAGAAAAAGGACTCTCCAACATCCGAATCATCGAGTTATAGAATTAATTCAACAGAGATACCGAATGCTAATCTACTTCAGCAGCAGGTTGCCAATACTTCCCAAGAGCAGTCGGCCCCCGGAGACAATGATCTCAACAAGGTCATCTATATATTGGGTGATGAACAGATATCTGGTTTGGCAAGTTCAATTAAAATGTCAATATCGGAAAAAGAGAGTGTTAAGTATAATCCGTCTGCTTTAATCAAAAGAAATGCTTCTTCCCTTCATGTCTTGAACTATTGTGATAATTTAAGAAAAATTGCCTCTAAAAATGATATTATTGTTCTAGGAACGGGCAACAATGATAGGAACCCTTTTGCTTTGTTAACGAACATTAGTGTTGCCCTACACAAACTGTCTACTGTTAACGCAAAAGTATTAATTGTACCAGTAAGAAGTAATTCTTATTTTAATATTAAAAAAGTAAATGGTAGCATCAAACGATTAATTCAAAATTACTCTAACTGTGAATTCCTTGAATTGAACACTTACAATAAGTCAAAATCTGCTTTTTTGAAAAACATATGTTTAGGTATTAATTCTATATTTGACCGCAGTCTATGTGAGTTTCAATCTTCGAATTTACTTCCTGAGATGGTAGAGCGAATTCCTTTTCAATGTTGCAAATTCATTGAAAACGGAAACGAAAATGCATCTGTAACGCAGAATACGCCTGGCAAAGAAGAGGAAAAGTTTTTTCGTCCATAATGAACAACTCACTGTTTTGCATCAAAATATAGCGGGACTTTTAAATAAGCAGGATGCCCTTGAATTAGCTTTGAATAATTTTGAAGTGGAGGGTAAATCTATAGATATAGTTTGTCTCTGTGAAACTTTTCTTAAATCAGGAGACGAGTCAAATGTATTCCTGCGAAACCGTAAATTAATAAGCCACTTCAGTAGATCTAAAGTCAGGAGAGGCGGTGTTTGTATTATTGCCAAGTCTAACAAATTTGAATGTAATCCTATTCTGTGGACAAATAACTTTTGCGCGGAGAATATATTTGAATGTTGTGGTGTGGATATTCCTGGCAACAATTTATCAATCATATGTATATATAGGATACCACGGGCAGATTTAAATGCATTTTTTGATAAATTACACGATTTATTAAGTACTTTAATGGAAAAGCTACCCAAAAGGCATGTAATTATATGTGGCGATTTCAATATAGACCGTTTAAAATGTAATTTAGAAATAACCAAGGAATTTGAACGAACTTTAGAAAATTATAATTTTAGGCTACAGATTATGGAACCAACTAGAATAACAGATATTTCCGAGACTTGTATAGACAATATAGGTATAAATTTCAAAGGCACTTATGTATCAACAGTTCATCAATTAAACCTGTCAGATCACTCCGCGCAGACAATAGTCATCCCTATAAAATCTAAATTGTATCCTAGCTTTTGGTATATGGAGAAGAGAGACTTTTCTAAATCAAATCGTAAAAAGTTTCACGACGCATTAAGTAGCTTATCATTCTATGATGTATTTGCGTGTAATAATTCAAACGAAGCTTTTAATTTGATGCACGATTACTTAAAACTTTTTTTCGAGTTATGTTTTCCTAACTATAAAGTGAAGATTCAGATCAATAAACGATTAAGATGGATAACACGTGGTTTGAGAATATCTTCAAAATCTAAAAGGACGAAATTCTTGCAGTATACTCGTGAAAGGGATCATAGTATTAGGCTACATCTAAAAAATAAACATAAAGCCTATTCTAAGTTATTGAAAAAGTGTGTTATAGAATCGCAAAAAATAAATAACGCGAAGACTATATCTAAGTCTTCAAATATTGCAACTGCGACATGGAATATTATTAACGAAAATTCTGGCAAATTCTGGCCTAAGCAAACCATAGAGCAAATTAAGATCGATGGATCTTTGATTAGAAACAAAAAAGAAATCGCAAACATTTTCAATTCCTTTTTTGCAGGGCAGTTTGACGCTGATGTCAATTCAAATTCCATACATCAGGCAGACGTAATGAAATCGATGAGTAGCTCCAATTGTTCCAGCATATATCTAACTCCAACAGACCATGAAGAAATAATAAAAATAATTAAATCTCTCAATAACTCTAGATCATCGGGCTATGATAACTTAACAACCTCAATCATAAAAGACAATGCTGCAGTGCTAGCAGGCCCATTAAGTCATGCTATTAACCTATCTATGATGGAGGGTGTATTTCCAAGTCGCCTAAAAAATACCATAGTTAAACCTCTATTTAAGAAGGGAGATAAAGAAACGTGTGATCATTATAGACCTATTGCTATTGTACCTATATTGTCTAAAGTATACGAGAAGGTTATAAACAACAGAATTGTCAAATTTCTAGATCGACATGAAATTTTAAACACTAACCAATTTGGATTTCGAAGGTGTAAGTCCACCACATTGGCTATTTACGAACTTATAAAAGATATAACCACATATAGAGACAATAGAATACCAGTAGCAACGATCTTCATGGATATGTCTAAGGCCTTTGACTGTGTTTCGCATAGTATACTTCTTAACAAGTTAAGTCACTATGGGATTCGTGGAAACTGTTATGATTGGCTTAAGACATATCTATGTGACAGAAAACAGAGAACTGAGATCTGTTGCTACAATCCGGATACAAAACAGTATTCGGGGGTGCTTTCTGGTGAAGTGACTGTGGATAAGGGTGTACCACAGGGCAGTATACTAGGCCCTTTATTATTCCTAGTCTATATTAACGACCTGCCCAATATCACTCGCCATAAGGTACTACTTTTTGCTGATGACTGTTCGGTTATTATTCCAGGCCAAAATCCTTTAACATACCTAACTGAAGCAAACTCGGTCTTCAATGATATCAACAAATGGTTGCAAATAAATGAATTAAAAGCAAACATAAGTAAAACCAAATGTATGGAATTCTTTGCACCACAAAGCAAACCCGTAGGTTTACAAATTGAATTTAATCAAGAATGTATAGAAAATGTTGAATCCATACGATTTCTCGGTGTTGTACTTGATCGTCACTGTAATTGGCAATTTCATGTTGAACACTTAATTAATAAACTCAACAGATTTGTCTTTGCTCTGCGCAGGCTAACACAGATGTCGTCACAAAAAACTGCCTTATTGGCCTTCCACGGCTACATCATGTCAAACCTCCGGTATGGTCTTGTCTTGTGGGGTAACTCCACATACGCAAACCGGTTATTTTTATTGCAAAAGAAATGTGTGAGAGCTATGTGTGGAGCAAGGACGATCGACTCTTGTCGGCCACTATTTAAAAAGTTAAAAATTCTGCCTTTACCCACGTTGTACATCTATGAAGTGTGCCTTTTTGTTAAAAACCATTTACATTCATATAAAGTTATACCATCGAACTCAAGGTCAACATCCAGGCTCCATGGGTTTAATCTTCAGTATCCGAACCACAAGTCCGCTCACTTTGAAAAAAGTATATTGTATATGTCGGTGAAGATTTTTAACAGACTACCTGAAGATCTAAAGTCCCCAGATTGCGTACGCTTCAAAACTAAATTATTCGATTGGTGCTTAGGTAGGCTGTACTACGATATTAATGAGCATTTTGAAACCAACACTATATGACATTACTTATACTTATTTCCTGACATCTCGATTGATAGCATAGTGCAGCTTATTTAATTTAATTTAATTGTACTTAATTTCATCCACATATGTTTATTTTATTGATCATCTGTTCTCGTAACACTTTTCATGGCATGACATTGACTTCTTTATATTCACAGTAATAATAATAATTTCATAATTCATTCAATTCATCCATTATAATATTCATAATTCTAATATATTGACATTAAAATTTTATCCAATGACATGTAATGAAAATCTATTGTGCGCCATATACTGGCTGATTGTGAAGAACTACAAAACTACTGTACACCCTTTATTACTACTCACTTTCATACAATAAATTATTTGAATTTGAATTTGAATTTGAATTTACCAAATGTAAATTGGCAAATAACGTTGTTCAAAAAGTCAAAAGTATGTTGCTGTTGCTGTAATGAACGCCTAAATTCACACAAGCTTGTTTGTTTTCATATGATTATATTTTTATTTTAAACTATAGTATATAAGATATAAGGATTACTAAAACATAAGTACTGCATAATAAAAACCGATCAGCTCGAAAAGATATCATATCATACACTACTTTTTATCGGGACCATTTCTTATGTTTCTAAACTTAGGTGTCTACTTATATGAAATACTATTTAAGCTTTAAGTTCGTGTTTTTAAAGATGTAAAACTGGGTATTAGGACTATTAGGTAATCGACTTCATACTCAAATACAAAGTTCATTAACCTTCTCGTGGTCGTGACGTCGTTTCACTACCAAAATCACTTTCATTGATTTATCTCTTATTTTTATTCGAAACTATTCGCGTGGTACTATTCGCCGTTCAATTTCTATCACCGTAATACTATCTGTGTTGCACTCATGAGCACCGTGTAAGAGTGAAAGAGATAGCTGTATTCCTTTTGTCGAACTTCGAAACTCTTTAAGCATATGTGTCACTCCAACGAAGACGACAATGACAGTATCCGTGATTATGCTCGATAAGTACGATTTTTGTAGTACGCTATATACCTTCTTTGTACCTACCATGAGCTAGCTTCGTGAGCTTAACGCAGACTTACTTTCTCTCTATCCCACTCATTCTCGCGTATGGTATGAGCGAGAGGGATTGAAATTAAAGGCCAGGCCACACCCTGCTGCGTGTGCATCCAGCAGTACGTCTGGCTCAGCCTGAAGTCTTCGATAAACACGGCGGCAGCACTGATAGTTTTATAAGTATCGAAAAGTGTACCGTTTCTGATAAAGTTGACACGTGACGTCATTTCATATATCGCAATGCTATGGTTTAGTCGAGGTATCAAATCGCCGCTTACTTACTCAACGTCGTATCTGCAACAGTCACTTGATGGGAAACACGTCCGCATTAAGAGTGACAGAAAGGTGATATTTGCATGAATTGAGTGCTGTATATCCGAGGTTGAGTACCTAAGTATAGCGACGAAATTGCTATGGGACTTGATTCGGTTCTGGGTTCTCGCGGAAATGCGTATGTCTTACGTGATAGATGGTAATGGAAGGGCCACTTTACGTTATACACGGTGAAACAAACAGCCACGGTATATTTAGTAGGTGTCAAAAACTACGTATCTGAATACGAATATTAAAGAGGAGTAGCTATTTAATTTTAAAAATTACGGTTTTTTCTCGATATAGGTGACTGACAGTGAAGGAAATTAAATAGATTCAATTGAAACTTGATCTTCATCAAAATAAGACAATAAAGTAGTACAAAACTAGCCACACACAAAGAAAATAATCTGATTCATAAGTTTTATTTTATTAATATATTACAAATGTAATAAAACTTGTTTATGAAATAAAAATAATATTTTATCTTATTCACTACTTACAAATTTGACATGGTTTTAGCTGGTAAAGATAAAGACATATTTATTTGCAAAAATATAGTAATTATAATAGGTGGACAGTAATTTGAGTGCGAACATTTCCCTTGATGAAGCATGCATTTTTTTTATTTTTAGCTAGATATTACAGTTGTTGTTTGTTGGCCGTGTGGTGACGGCAGAAAGAATACATTTGTCACCACCCCAACTCCTCCTGCGGGTGTCGTAAGAGTCGACTAAGGGATTGAAGTGTCACTCTGACCATATCTGATTAAAGATTGATGATGGGCAGCAGCGTCATCATAGTGGACACATTACTGCGATCGCCAATCTTCTTGCCCAGCGTGGCGATTATGGGCATTTACCTCCTAATGCGTCTATACGCATAGTTAATAGGAGAGGCCTACGTCCAGCAGTGGACTATCATAGGCTGATGATGATGATGATGATGATGATGATTACAGTTGTACGAGTTTCCTAACATATATGTTCACACGCGATTATTTCTGAAATTGGGCTTTAAAGTTAAATTAATGTTTTCAATCTAAATACACGTGACTCCCGCGTTGTGCATTTGAGTATCTGCATGGCGACACTGCTTGTGATAGAGCTTACATATATTATCATGCCATTTTAATGTGAGGTATTTTTCTATTTAGCGTTTGTCAGAGTCCGCTTTCTTACTTCCTTTCCTCCACTTCACGCCATCTGAGAGGGCTACCACGATCTATAAAATTCATTTAGGTCCTAATGATCGATAAGTATCATATAATAACTGTAAAAAAGTGACAAGCCGAAACTAAATTGAATCTCCTTTAAGAGATCATGGTACTGAGCTTACTCGAAATTAAAAGTTTACGAATTCTAAAAATCTCGAAATTCAACATTTAAAAATCGATTCCTCATTTATTTCAAACTAGCGACCCGTCCCAGCTGAACACGGGTACTATACCTACATAAAAACCTTCCTCTTGAATTACTCTACCTATAAAAAAAAATCTCATCGAAATCCGTTGCGTAGTTTTAAAGATTTAAGCGTACAAAAGGACATAGGGACAGAAAAAGTGATTTTATTTTATACTATGTAGTGATAGTGATACAGAAGTGTTCGTTTCGCGCCAGTAGGTGTTGTATATCGGCGCTTGTAACCTCGCCCGAAGTTTACGACGCGGCGGCACGCTACGCTATCTTATTGAATCGTAAACGCTTTAGATTGTGAAGTGTCTACCGTTTGTAAGCTTAGGGCTGCTCTAGTAAAATTTGTAAATAATAAATATTATAATCCTATACATACAAGGTGCCCACGAGGAAACGGAAAAATTCTAACAGCATATTAGACTAAAAGAAGCAAAAAATGTTAAATGAGTTTTGGTCAAATCTACGAAAAACATTTTTTTTTTAGTTTTTTTTATGTTATGAATGTCTTAATACTAAATAAAAGGATTTTATTAATCAAACTATCGCAAAAAACGCACTTTCAAGTTTTTTTTACATTTGCTAGGTAGGTAATTAAAAATATTCTTGTTCATTTCATTTCTGTCAATTGAGTGTGACAAGACTAAGACAACATGGTGACAAAATCGGTTCCTAAAATGCATTTATCATAGCATAACGCTCTAAAACGGTTTTAAGAAAAAAACAAATTTTCTCTTAAAATAGACTGAATACAGAAAACTTCATATGACATTTTTAACTTAAAATTTGGTCAGAAATCCGATGTTGAATTTTTTCCCTTTACTCGCGGGCATCCATTATAAATTAATCTGAATTTATTTCGGGATTTTTGAAACATGCCTTAAGATTTGTGATGAGGGTACTAAGGGAGGATATAATTATATAACAAGCCGGTGACAATACTTTACTTTCAGATAGTAACGTCTAACGTCAAAACTCCATAGTAATTTGACACTAGCATCTGAGGGTAAGCCTTATTCTTTGAATTTGAATGTCAGCTTCCGTAGCCTAGTTGGTATTGGTACCTAATGATGACCCTGTCTACGAAGCTGGAGGCTCCGGGTTCGAATCCCGGCGAGGGCATTATTTGTGTATTTATTTATCAGAAATATTTGTTCCTTGGTCATAGCTGTATATGTTTTTAAGTATCTATATGTATCTATCTATTATATACACATCTTCGCCTGGTACTCTATCACAAGCCTTAATTGAGCTTATCGTGGGACTAGGTTGATATGTTGTGTAAGATGTCCCAAGATATTTATTATCTATTTATTATTATTTGATAAAATCGCGCCGTAATAAAATATATAAGCAAGCGGTAACCCTATAAAATGCAATAAAACTATTGGTATCAGGTGACATGTAACCTGATGTATAGCTACTTACTGTACCTACTGTAGCTTTTGGAATTGGTTATAGTTTTTTTGGCTTTGTGTATATGTATAATAATATTCCTACACGAATGAAATTACTTCGACTGCCATATTTATGATTACGGACATTGATTTTCACTATCTATGTTAGAATGTTGACAACGGAGAGGAGAGTCACCTTACGGTGAGGGAAGTAAGAATACATTTGTCATCACCTCAACTCCATGGATGGGTGTCGTAAGAATAGACTATGGGATAAAAGATTGGTGACGGGCAGCAGCGTCATCATACCGTTCCCAAATGACGGTGCAACGACCGTCCCACCATCGTGGGATGCGACCCGGCCACAGCTGCAGTAGCGGAAACGCGGGAGCAGCCACACATACTCCAGGAGGAGTATCGTTTGCATATTCAGTTCAGCAGCATTATCATATAGTACTCACAGCATATAGTGGTGTATCAATTAAGAATAAAAAAATTAAACTCGCTTATTTAGATAGGTACGCTTAAAAAAATTGAATAAGTCGCGAGACTATCCTTATTTTCTTTTGAGTACTAGTATTATTATACAGTTGACAACTTTTTAGTTGGTTCGATTCCCGGTTGGGACTAGCAAAAAAAATGCAGCTTTGTTTCTTTTTAAAAATAAAGGAATGTTTCTTTTCAGTAAAATGAGCTAACTAAAGGATTTAAAGTGCCCATAACTTCTTTCCACCCTGTATAATTAATTTAGACGCCTTAGTCGATAAAATCATGAGTAATTTTAACTGGTTTAAACTTGTTTCCAACACTATTAGGAAACTTTTATGGCGCTAGAGGCTATCATTGAAAAGTTTCCAAATCAGCTGTCTATCAAGAAAACTGAGCTAATTCTAGAAGAGAACGAGTTTCCTAACATTGTGTTCACACGCGATTATTTCTGAAATTGGGCTTTAAAGTTAAATTAATGTTTTCAATCTAAATATGTAGGTACATACAAATAAAGATGTCAATGATGAGAGATTTTTTTTTATAGGTAGAGTAATTCAAGAGGAAGGTTTTTATGTAGGTATAGTACCCGTGTGCAGCCGGGACGGGTCGCTAGTTTGAAATAAATGAGGAATCGATTTTTAAATGTTGAATTTCGAGATTTTTAGAATTCGTAAACTTTTAATTTCGAGTAAGCTCAGTACCATGATCTCTTAAAGGAGATTCAATTTAGTTTCGGCTTGTCACTTTTTTACAGTTATTATATGATACTTATCGATCATTAGGACCTAAATGAATTTTATAGATCGTGGTAGCCCTCTCAGATGGCGTGAAGTGGAGGAAAGGAAGTAAGAAAGCGGACTCTGACAAACGCTAAATAGAAAAATACCTCACATTAAAATGGCATGATAATATATGTAAGCTCTATCACAAGCAGTGTCGCCATGCAGATACTCAAATGCACAACGCGGGAGTCACGCTTCAAAAATGCGGAATTTTAAAGAAAAAAGCGGAATTAAATACAAGTTTTTAAATATATGCCGCCTGTTGTGTTACCTGAAAAATCTTATTGGGCCAGTGGTGTAGGGTTAGAAGCTTTTAACGCCAGGGTGTTTATCATGAGCTGCCGTCGCGTTAATAACGCAATTTTGAGTATTTCGACTATAAAATAAAATAATCATAGTTGACAACCAATTTTTTTACAGCGGCGGTCTAGGCGTTAATATTTGTTAATATTTGGGTCAAAATTCTTTTCCTTGTCTTATTTTTTGCCCCTTTAAAACGTGACACAGTTGTGATTTTTGTATAAGATGATGTTATATTTCCAATTTTTAATGTAGGTATGGATTAAAATCTAGCGTGAAAACGAAATACAAATGCACCGGATTTTTTTTATATACTGAGTCGAAACAGCAACTAAAAGCGTGACAGAGTGGTATGAAACAAGGCAACGAAAAGAATTTTGATCCATTTATACTTACGGCGGTAGCTCTTTCTCATTGTAAACATTGTGTATTTAGCACACTGTTCTCAATTATTTTAAAGTCAGTTACTCAACATTTAAGTTAGAAACTGCATTCTCTCGTTTTGAGATCGTGGTAACCCACACGCTATAGTGAAATGGTTAAGTGGAGTAATTGGGAGTTGCGGGCATATTGCACAGTGCAATGTGCATCTGTGGTGCACCGCACGCTCTCCTCTGGGGTATATTATGTGTACGAAACTCCCATGAGAGTTAGATAGTACTAAAATTATTCTTGAAGTGGGTCACTACAGCGATCCATCGCTGACGTGAAATGCGAGAACCTATCCGTTTTAGGGGTAGTCAACTAGGAATCTTTACACTTTTGCCATTTCTGTCTGTACATCCGTCCGTCTGTCTGTCCGTCCGTCCGTCTACTCGATACGTAAAGGACAATGACAAATCATGGTACGGCTACTGTGGCCGTAGTCTGTAGTCCGTCCCATGACTTTGCAAGTATCGGTAACGTTAGGTTTTACTCGATACATAATGCATTGATAATTGGAACGACATTATTTCTTCTGTTGTTAATAAACCCTTTCCTTGATGGACCATCTACAAACATGGACTATTAGTATGCATATATGTTTGCATAAATTAAGTAGCATAATTTTGCATAAAACCAGCGTGACTCAGGCGACTGTAACCATGGCAATAACAGACAGAAAAAAGTTGATTCACCCAAGTACGTTTCTTAGTTGTAATAATTAATGCATGAAATAAGTTCTAAAAATTTAGTCATTCGGCATGGGAGCGCAAAAGCTTATTTCAATTGCGTTCACGTTTTCGATCTGTAAGTCTCTCTACCGGCGACTACAAAATTCATAAATTTCGACCATTATTCTCTGTCACACCTTCAACTCACAATCAGAGTCAGTATTGCATGCTATCTTGTGCCAACAGCAGGCACCATGTAATTATGAACCATATGGGTTGAACATTAATTTTTAGTATCTGAAATTAACATTTAATTTTATTATCAAGTTATGTCACACATAACCTGTGCACTGCTCGCTGCATATTGCATCCTGTATGGGAGTGTCACGGATATTATGACGTTCGGTTATTCAGGTATCCTAAGCCTGTATAAGGACATGACATTTCCAAGCGCCTTATAGAGCGCCGCGCGTCGGGTGACCAGAGGGCTGGTCAGTATTTCGTCCAAAGACTTACCCCCTTATTCATAAACGTTTGTGAACTTAACAAGCCGCTAATAATTGTCTGTCTCTTTTACTCTTATCGACACATTGTTAAGACCGTAAGGAACAAACAATTATTGGCGGCTTGTTAATTTAGCAGACTTTTATGAATAAGGGGGTTAGTACCTATAGCAGTCCAGCGAGGCAATGTGGCCAGCTTTCTGGGCACTCTACCTCCCCAGCAGGACCTGGAACAATTTTTTTTATTTATAATCCACGTTTAAGGTCTATTTTACACTGATGCATTTTTTCTTGTGTTTATTCAAATAAATTATTATTTAATGTAAAGTAAAGCCTTAATATTCTGAAGCTATTTAGTGACATAGATATGTAATGACATAAAAAAAATCCTATCAGGATCGAAAGAGCTCGCGATTCTAAGTGAAAATGATATTAAGAGTTCAAATAAAAAAAATATAAGTGGGGGGGACAGAGTACATACTTTGTTTGGTTAGGTGGGTCTTTTTTTTTCAAGTAGTAGCAGTAGTAGCCGTAGTCCATACCATGACTTTGCAAGTATCGGTAACGTTAGGTTTTACTCTAGGTACCTATACCAGCGATCGGCATAGTAGTACCTTTAGTACTTGAGGCGATTTGCGGAGGCAAGATCAGCTGACGGGTTCGAAAATCAAAGCCGTGCCGTAATAACGATGCGCCCTTTCACTTTCATGCGCGCGCGCCGCGAGCTTTTTAATCGGCTTTAGAAGCGGGAAATATTGTTTCCGGAGATGAAATATAACATAAACATTCTTGTTTGCAATTATGAAACGATATATTCAGAGGACGCAGCGTGGGCCCCACACAAGGTGGACTGATGACCTGGTGAAGGTCGCAGGAGGCCGCTGGATGCGGGTGGCACAGGACCGGTAATTGTGGCAATCTTTGGGGGAGGCTTATGTTCAGCAGAGGACGTCTTTCGGCTGACATGATGATGATGATGATGACATTCGATTAGTGAGAAGTAGAACATGGATATATCTTAGTATCATACTATAGATACCTACAATACCTACTTGTGACTGAACATATAGCTACTAATGATTAAAGTTTGTTTATATATAATTATAATGTATATAGTACCTACATATCTTAACTGAATTAAATCAAATCAAATGAATATTTTTTTAAGTTGGTAGGCATAGTAACAAGCACTTTTGAATCGTCATAAAAACTCCCATATTTATAAAAAAAAATACTGTTCTGTAATGGTATGTACAGTCAACAAAATGTGTGGTCTTCCACTATTCAGTCGTAAGTAATAAAGTCGGAAAGTAGTACGAGTAGACCACATTTTTTGTAAGTATCTATACCTACCCACAACTACATATATCTTGTTAAACCTTTGAGAGCCGCTTCTGTACTGTATACCACTTACTCTATGGTACAAAAGGTTCAGAGTTCAGGACCCGATAATCTGAGGAAAGCGGCATTCTGCGCCGGCGCACGGTCGTGGCTCTTCGCAGAAATGAAAGCGCAGGACTACCGGAGTCTCGTGACAGCTGAAGGCTTCCTGATTTTATTTAGATTATATTATCTTTAGATTTTAAAGATATACATCAGGTATTATACGGTTTGGAAAGATAAGTCGGGTCCTGAAGCAAAACTACCTTAAATTATTAAGTTAGCTTATTTTAATTATAGACAAGAAACAAAACTGCGTAGAAAGATTTTTTTATTCCGCTTGTATCATTCGAGAATCGAAACAGGTAAAGAACGCGTTTTTTTATTACACTAATCGTTAAAGACAAAGATAAACACTTGTCCGTCAGATAAAAAATCCATAAATTTGAATATTTAGTACCTACCGAGATAAATTGTACATCCATGCAAATTCGTAAACAAAATTAAAATTAATTGAAAGCACGTTTGCTTCTTTTTAAAAATTAAATAATGTCTCCTGTAAAATGAGTTAAATTACAATACAAATTACGTAATAACAATATGCCGGCGTAGACATTTCTGGTACGTTCTGCCTCACAAATCCAATAATATGCAAAGGAAACGTGATACAATAAATTTTATAACAATAATTGTGTTAATTCAGAAAATAGCAAACCAATAGTTAGTTTGCTTGCTCACTTAGCAAACCTACAAGTATTGTTGTTCCTTTCGGACTTATCAATATATATTTAATTATTGAAAAGGACAAAAATACTTAGCGGCTTGTTAAGTTAGGAGTCGTTTTTGAATAATATTGCTTTAAGGTGCTCATTTGCGATTATGGGCATTGACCTCCTAATGCGTCTATACGCATAGTTAATAGGAGAGGCTTACGTCCAGCAGTGGACTATCATAGGTTGATAATGATGATGATGAAGGTGCTCATTTTATTTTTTGTGTACGAAATTCGTTCGTACACAAAACGTAATTCGTCGAAATTCGTTGATTTCGTAGAGTGGGGGATAGAATGAGCATTCGCTCGTTTGGTGTAAACCCGCCTTAACATATCCATTAATATTGCCGGATGCCTGTGCACCACGTGATCGTGCGCGTGTGCGTGGCGTATGCGTTGTAGTGTAGGAAATGTCATAGTAGATGGCACACTGATCGCACGTGCGTAACTTGCAATTGCGTATTCCTACGATTCAACGCGCACGCCACACACGCTCGTGCTCGTGCTTCCCACGCAATCGGTGTGACTTGGCCTTAATATTATCACGAAATTAAAAAAAAACCGACTTCAACCGATTTATCCAAGAACCCCGATTTATTTTCATCATTGGTTTCCTCAAATCCTACTTTCTAAATGGAAATTCTTGTAAATGAATGAAAATTACCAAAAGCGCCATACCTTTAACATTTGAAGAGATCCCTCGATTTCTCCAAGATCCCATCATCAGACCCCAACATGGTGCCAACGGGACCATCTCGGGGTTATACACGTCCGATCACAGAAATAAATTTTAAAATCGGTTCAAGATTCTCGGAGATATCAGGTAACATACATACAACACCAAAAAAGAATCATTCGAAATGAGAACCTCCTTTTTTTTGAAATCGGTTAATAAATACTCGTAATGTATAACGATTTAGACGTAAATGCCAGTCAAATGGCGAAAAAAATAGTTTGCGCAAGAGTTCATGTCAGGTTGACTGCACATGAGGTTTGGTAACCGTCCGTCACTAATAAGACATAATGTTCATAGATGTTTCTTAATGTTAAGGCTAACCTCGTGAATTTTACTTATTTTTTTTATCTCAAACGCGCTTATTTAAAGGCTGCGTTTAAATAAATAAATAAATATCTTGGGTGATCTTACACAAATCAACCTAGTCCCACGGTAAGCTCAATTAAGGCTTGTGATGTGGGATGTGGGTAGGTACTAGGCGACGATATATAATAGATAGATACATATAACTACTTATATACGTATAGACAGCCACGACAAAGAAACAAATATTTGTGATAAATAAATACACAAATAATGTCCTCGCTGCGATCGCCAACCCGCTTGCCCAGCGTGGCGATTAATTAGTTACCTCCTCTCCTAGTGTGTCCATACCACGAGTCTACATGCATAAGTAACTTCTAAGTATAATTAAGCTGATGATTTGACGATTTTATACTATTTTCAACTTGTAACTTTGGACTGGTTGTATCAGTGTTATGACACGAAACCACGCGTGCATACAGTCCGTCTGAATGCGTCGTGAATGTACATAAGGTTGCTTTAGATTGCGTGTTTAATTCTAGACGTATATGAGATGCACTAATACGTGCTCGCAATCTGTAGCGAATTTACAGGCGCACTAGGTGGGTAGTGTAGGTTGTAAATCGAAAATTTCGAACAACTATCTCCGTCACTCCTATTACGATTTATATTGGATTGACAGAGGTGCCCGATGGACGGGATGGGTCGACCCCCTGGACACATACAGATTTACGATGCCCAAGTAAATTCAATGCAATCGCAGAATTATTGGTCCATTTTAATTATTTCACCGTTTCCTTATAAGGAAGTTAATTAATCAACGGACGAATATAGCTTGCTGACAATATTGGTCTTACTTAATTATTTGCGCCCCGTTTCATTTCTTCAATGTACAGATTAAAAAGTGATGGTGGTCGTAAATCATTTTCAGATGTAATTAAAATCCAATTTCGGTACCTGTACCTTTTAAATAGTTGGTACCTACGGAACTACTACGGCTGACTTACCATAGTATTTGACGGCTTTGACACATATCGTGAAATACGTTCGCAGATGTATTTTTACGTTAATACGAATAAATAATATAAAAATCAATAATTTAAACTATAATCAGAGCAGAAGGTATATCCTAACATTCCTAACTGTCCGCTTGGTTTCTTTAGGGAAATTTTGTTTTACTAGGGTTTTTCTAGAATTTAATGAAAAATCGTATATGGTCCAAAAATACCTATACCTTGCTTTGATGCAGAATTTGTATAAAAACTGCACAATTCACCACTACAATGGCAGGCAAAATTTTCATAGCATATTATAACACACATATCTATAACTTCAGAATGACTTCAATGTTCCTTAGTCCGTAGAGAAAAATCTACGAGAGAAGGAAGATGTTCATAGACGTGTTTCTTCCGCCATATTATGCCATATCCATACTCGTATATTATTATGTCCGCAATAAACTTATCTTACTTATCCTTGCATTCTTGCATAAATTCGTCATTGTCTGAAACAAAAGCGTGTTAAATCTTACATATGCGCTTCCTTATACGATACGGAAAATACAAAAAACTACTCTTCATACAATTTTGTAGGTTCCACAGTTCTCTGACTGACCCAAGTTAGCAAAAAGATTCACGGGATATTAACACGTATGTATTTACATTTTAGTATCAGAATAGCTTGTATATAATCGGTTCATTCTGGCAAGTAGATTGTAAAACTGCGTGTTTATATAATTCGTAGCGGCAAAAACAAAAACGCATCTGACTGCATACGGATCGGCGCAGACTTGTTTTGGAATAGATCTCGCACCGTACCGTAGATAGATATAATTTACCTCTGTTGCTGTATACTGGATATAGTGATCCACATTTAAGCAAATTACTATGAAACTTCTCGCACAACAAGGTGAACGATTTAACACTGACAGACCGTTTGAACAAAGAAAACAATTTTCTGTAACATCTTTATTATACGTTTGATAGAACTCACCCTAAAGTATATTTTGACACTCATACTTAAATAGTCAATTGATTTAATGGCATATACAAAATTTAAATACCCATGCATAGGTATATCCTATAACAAAAGTAAATTACTATTTTTAAGGCCCATAAATATTTAGTTGTCTCATCTAGTAAACAACTTTCTTACCTAAGAGTCCCCATTTTTTGTCGTAAACTGCTATTGCCTTGATTAAAAATAAAGCAATCCTATAAGAAAAACTTTTGATTAGCTACGGACTCCGACATATTTGTATAGGCAAACATGGAGTATTGGAGCAAAAAAGAGTTTTTGGAGCATTCCATGAAAACATGTCGTAAGCGACAGTCTTATCAATAGGTACTTAAATTTAGTGAGCTGAGTTAGGGTGAAGTCACATTTATCAGCATGCGTACGCATTTTGTCTAATGAAATTGGCCGTTTAGTATGAAACGTGTCAGCATGCATACGCGTGCGGAAAGCTGGACGCGGTCCCATACTAAACTGACATTTTCTATAGACAAAATGCGTACGCATGCTGATAAATGTGTCTTCACCCTTACAGTATAATAATAACATACCAAGAATTTAAGATTGACAGTGTTTCCAAGCAGCTAGCATATTTTATTAGGGTAGCTAACTAGCTACCATAGCGAAACGTAAGCGACAAAAAGTAGATGTTTCCATGGAATGTTCCTTTTGGATGTTAGATAGTTGCTTACTAAATAATAAGGACCGTATCTAAATGTAAGTAGACAACTTTAGGGCCCTATAAATACGTATACTCAACTTTATATAACAAAAACTGTTCAGTATATTATTAACCATATGAATGGGTATGATTTAAGGTCAGAAACAATATGTCATTCCGTTAAAATCAATGAAATGGATCTGATTAACTTAGAGACACGGAAAATAATTTTGGACGACTGGTGTAAAATTAAGGGCATAACAATAAGAAAGCTCGTTAAAAAGTATAAGTTCACTTCTGCAGGCATATACAAACCGATAAATAAGTTCGCCAACACTTTAACTTTAGAATATCTGCCCAAGAGTGGAAGAAAACAGGGACCATGGGACCCAGCGTTTCATAAGAAAGTAGTACGAATATTTTTACAAAATCCAACTCTTTCTGTCCAATGCTACCAAAAAAGCGAAAACTCCGTCTTTTATGATACAAAAAATTAAAAAGAGACGTAATCTAAACACATATAAAAAACAGAAACAACCTAAAAGAGATGAAAAAAAGTCGTATCAGTTAGAAAACGGACAAGTAAACTGTATGATCATGTGCTGACTAAGAAAAAGCAATGTATTATCATGGACGACGAAATGTACTGCAAACTAAATTTATAAACGACCCCTGGACCTTAGTATTGTACCATGCCCGCTGGAAAAATTCTCTCTAAACAAGATACAGCCATCAGTGTTGAAAAAATTGGTAAATAATACTGGTACGGCAAGCAATTTGTCAACGTAGCATGCGTTTCAATTTTTTTTCACCACAGGTAGTTTAAACGCTGAAGTATACCAAGAAGAGTATTTAAAAAATAAGACTGCTACCTCTCATTAAAAAGCATAGGATGCCTACTTTGTTTTGGCCTGATTTGGCGTCATGCTATTACGCGAAAGCCACCCTTGAATGGCATAAAACAAACAAGGTTGATATAGTCGAAAAAGACATGAATCCCTCCAAGTGCCCTGAAGTACCCCCAATCGAAAGCTTTTATGAAGCGGCAGCTTCAAAAAATGCCAGAGCTGTAACATCAGCCGACGACTTAAAAAAAAAGTGGAACAGGGTGTCAGGAAATATAGCAAATGTTGTCGTCCAAAATTGAATGAAGGACATCCAGAAGAAAGTAAGATTGACGGCTAAATAGGGGTCCTATGGTAGTCTCTTTAGAACATAGTTCTAGAAAAAGTGTTATATTTTAATTTATTTTTTGTTTTATTTCAAAATATTACTTAATATTAAAGTTGTGTCACTTTTATCTTGTCTACTTATAATTCGATACGGTCCTTACAACTAAGGATGAACAGGCTGTAAAAACAGTAGTTACAATACAATACAATATTCTTTATTGCACAACTCACACAAAAATACTTAACAGCAAAAGGAATGGAGGCAAACAACAGGTGGTACATACATACATTAAATATAAATGTACATATTATATATCTATTCAACTGTTGATGTTTGCGTTGTCTATCCAGACATATGTCTGTGAACCAGTATTGCAACTCTTTTTTCCGAAATCCTTCCACCACTTTCGATGTGAAAGTCATGATAATTATCTCAATTTGGTTACGTAATTACTTGTATCGTGTTGTAAGATTTTGTTAAATACTATTCAATAGTGGTTCAACGGGTCCTTTCTCGATTTTAGTTTTTTCAACGTACTAGCGACCCGCTGCGGTTTCGCTCTATCTATTGAAAAAAACCGCTTCAAAATACGCTGCGTAGTGTTAAAGATTTGACCATAAGTATATATGTATAGTCCTCCTCATCGTTTTCGATGACGGCGACTCCAAATAAACTCTATGGACGTTGTCTACTGTGAGCCCTGATATGGCTGGCTAGGCCGAACTTTGTTTTAAATACTCGTCTGCAATCAGAGCAATAGAGTTGACCAGCTGCATTATATGTGTACGCGTAGGAGGGCTTAGGTCTTTCCTTACGTAGCTGTCTTTTAACGTCTAACCATTTTAACCATAAGTACGTAGGGATGGACAGACAGTGACAACGACTTTTCCTAGTTGGTAGCGACCCTGCCTAAGTAAAGGAAATAAAAAAAACCGGCCAAGAGCATGTCGGGCCATTGTCAGTGTAGGGTTCCGTAGTTATTCAAGAACGGCTGGAAACTTCCTTTCAAGACCCTTACGGACAGACGGACAGACGGACATGGCGAAATTATAAGGGTTCCTTTTTTGCCATTTTGGCTACGGAACCCTAAAAAGAGACAAGCCTTTGCTCAACCGTAGGCCACACAGTACAACCTTATCGAAGTTGTTTGCGTCCATAGGCTACGGTAGGTGCTTACCATTCAGCTGGTTGAATACTTATTTGTCACCGCATGAAAACACCTACTAAAATGAAGAATGAATACCATTAAAGGGTAAATATCTGAGCGTTTCAACCGCCTAATTTTGGTGGCATAATTTTTGCCGAAGTTTCTAAACGTTTTAATGTTATACTTCATAATTTGTATAAGGTACCGTGCCTCCTTCAAATGATAAAGTAGCACATTGTAACATGAATGAAATGTGAATAGCAACTTCAGCAAAATAATTTTTGCCGGTTGAAACGCTAAGATATTCACCCTAAAATAGTGTATGATTATTTTTTTACAATTATAAACTGTTTATTTCGATCCAAAACTACATTAAACGCTTACCGTATACTAAAAAACAACAGACGATCATCTTAATGAGATATTTATTTAGTTAATGTCATGGCCCACAGAAGTGTTAGTGTTTTTGCGGGTCCAAATGACCGTAGTTCCTGTTGATTGCGTAATCGAAGTAAAAGGCGAATCGGTTTAGCTTGCGGGCATCTCGGCGATGTTATTGTATGTCTGTTTATACTTTATATATGTATAGTATTATATCTCAGATTCATCATCATCTGTTTATCAGAGTCCATTGCTGACTGCACTGGACCTGCTGGACCAGGGGGCCCGTTTCTCGAAAGCTTGTAACTTGTAATACAAGTGGAAGTCTCTTTTTAACACTATTAATTAGATAAGGATTTCCCCTTGTATTACAAGTTACAAGCTTTCGAGAAATAGGCCCCTGCTGTCCACTGGACGTTAGGCCTTGTGTCATTGTAATGATTATCACAGATATATGACAGCACACTGACTGCTACTCACTTGAAATGGCGTACTACAAAATTTAATAGTGACTAATATAATCACCCCGCCGTGTGGTGACGGCAGTAAGAATACATTTGTCACCACCCCAACTCCACCTGCGGGTGTCGTAAGAGTCGACTAAGGGATTGAAGTGTCACTGACCATTATTTGATAACATATTGATGATGGGCAGCAGCGTCATCATAGCAGACACAACTGCGATCGCCAATCCGCTTGCCCAGCGTGGCGATTATGGGCATTTACCTCCTAATGCGTCTATAGGTACGCATAGTTATAATGCCTGGCCACGACATTGGTATGAGGCGACCGACAGCGAGCGAATCCGTCAGTTGGAGCGATATGCCGATATGGGAATTCCTTCTCGCACGTATGGTTTTCTACTAAGGCGGTCGCTTTAGATTAGACCAATGTCGTGGCCAGGCCAATACGGCGTTGAATAAGAATAAGAATAAAGAATAAAAAAGTTTTATTGCCCAATTTACAACACAAAACAAAAGAAAAAAAAAAACAAAAATTATAAACAAGGAATGTAGCAAAAAGCGAGAATTCTTATCTTATACCCAAAAATAGAAAACGAAATAATAATAAATAAAAATTGCTTTGTATAGGTATGGGCAATAGGTACCAGTCTCAGCATAAGCTATATATGTGAAGTATATTCACTTACCCAGCGCTGATTTTCAGACAGGTCCTTCTTAAACTAGGTAAGTTAGGTAGGTCGGTCTTGCTCACACTTGTGTTTGTACGTGTGTGTGTGTGTGTGTGTGTGTGTGTGTGTGTGTGTGTGTGTGTGTGTGTGTGTGTGTGTGCGCGCTTCAGCATGCCATACATTATTACAAAATTATAATTGTTTGTAGTTTTAAAAATATCAGAGGTACGTATTACTAGCTTAAGCCTTTGTACGTTGTAGTTATAAAGAGAGGGGTGGGGATTTTTGTAAGTTAAGCACAAAAACGTTTTCCTGGGACGTTTTTGTGAATAGACCATAGTCTTATATATTTCATTC
>JALPQI010006943.1:0-61361 GCA_025490895.1 Thaumatotibia leucotreta | reverse complement strand
CGCGTGGCGATTATGGGCATTTACCTTCTAATGCTTCTTTACGCATAATGGATTATAGTTGGATGGTTTTAAGGTAGTTATAATGTACACGAAGAGATACCTTTAGATCGGATGCTTAGAGGGCGTAAGTGGCGTAACATAGCCAATGGATATCGTAGTTATCGTAGTCTCTGTTACTCAATAAACAAAAGTAGCACTCTTATTTAAAATTTCATTTAAATGTCAACTCAATTGGTCTAGTAGTTTCGAAGCAAATCACGAGTCATCCTATAATAATTCCTTCATCAAAACCTTACCTTTGGAAACACAGTCTCCAACGGATCAGCGATGAAGTCCCAATTCCCGAAACCGACAACTCTGGGCCCGAGGTCCATGAACTGCCCGTTCAGGAAACAATTGACGATGTAGATCTGTAGGACTACGTGAAGCATGTTCACTATCTCCATGGCAACCATCCATATGGACCAGGTTCTGGTGATTCTTAACCTGGAAGTCAGGAAAATTGTTAAGTAGTCAACATTTTCTTACAAAACATAAGAATGCCGCTGCGTTGGACCGTTGGACGCCTTGTGATGGCTGTAAGAATACATTTGCCAGCACCCCAACTCTTCCCGCGGGTGTTGTAAGAGTCGACTAAGGGATTGAAATGCCATTGACCATTCGTTGATAGAAGATTGATGATGGGCAGCAGCGTCCTCATAGTGGACGCGCTACTGAGATCGCCAACCAGCTTATGGGCATATACTCCTACTTTCTAATGCACCCGTACTTATAGTTAATAAGAGAGGCTACATTCAGCAGTGGGCTGACATAGGGTAATGATGTGACGTGACATAAGATTTGCACTACCTGTAACTGTTAGAAGCTTGAAACTCATTGACATAAGGCGTTTCTGACAATCATAACAACCAGATTGAATAACAAACCTCATAATTATATCCTTCCTGATGATTTCCAGTTTCTTGTCCAGGCTCTTTTGAGACGGAACCGTCTGGCCTTTCACGGTCATGTCATCGCCATCTTGAATCGCGATGCTCGCGTATTGAAGACCATCCACGAGCGCCCGAATTCTGCCACCTAAAATAAGTGTAGTTTAATGTATGTCATCCAAATGGGCCCCATAAGAAAGTTCAAAGTCGCCCAAAGGACAATGGAGAGGGCTATGCTAGAAGTATCTATGCGAGATCGTATTACAAATGAGGCCATCTGCAGCAAAAACAAAGCAATCGATATAGCTCTTCGAATCGCTGAACTGGAGTGGCAGTGGGCGGGGCACATTGCACGTAGAACCGAGCTCCTCACCGGCAGTGGCAACACACACTGATCAAAGAATTTCGTCTTCAAGCACTGCGGAATATTGGATGAAAAGATGTGTCGTAGCTTCCCAAACGTTGCCCAACAGAGTTGGATTCGTCGATTGACCTCTTTCTCAAAGTTGGATCTACCTAACTGAATAATTTCTCCTAGTCCTAGGTATACATTTATAGTCGTTTACAACTTCAAGTATAAAGTCTCCGATGGTAACGGGAGTTGGTGCTACATGGGAATTTGAAATGATTTTCATCTTATCTTATCCATGTTCATCCTAAGATCAACTCGCTCGGAAGTATCTTACTCAAATATTCCAAGAATATTATATCGTCAGGGAATCGAAGTCGAGTGAGGTACTCGCCGCTTATGTTGATACCCAGCTTTCTCCTGTTCATTACATTCCACCCAGCCTAGTTTTTATTTCTGCTATAACACCCGTAACTTATAATAAACTGTTGTACTACGTCACACTGAACTTGCAAGACAAAGTCGGCTCTGCAGATACACTATCACAATCAATTTGAGTTGCAGTTTATCTTATCAAATTTTAACCTCATTCCGATTACCCGGTCTGAAGTGAAGTTTATGATATTTTCATCGAGTCGATTTTGGTTTCAAGATATTACTTTGTAGTCTTGCCGAGTAAACAGTAACATTTGGGTCATGGAGCAGACGGGCTACCACGATCTACTAATGAGATTCAGTTTAAAACGTAATTTGAATCGCCATGTGTCAGTTCCATAGAATAACTGACAAAAACTGACAAGTAGTATCTAAATTGAATCGTATTTATCATCATAGGCTCTCAGGACGATGGGCGGCAGCGTCATCGTAGTGGACACATTACTGCGGTCGCTAATCCGCTTGCCCAGCGTGGCGATTATGGGCATTTACCTGCTAATGCTGAGATGTAGCCCTGTATACATTAGTACCCGTATTTAGATAAACGTTCACTATCTTTTCCTTAATGACCTCAGGAATGTTTGGTTAAAATCTGTCTATGCAGTAACTACACAGGCTACCAATTAGAACCCAAGACCACTCGGGATCGACTCTTTCGAGCATTTCTCTCTATGATGTGGATGAAACCTTGCGTATCTCCATAACAATTTCAACTAAATCGATTTTGTGAGCAGTTTCATGCCCGCCTTCCACTGGGAGCGGAACGGACTCATTAATGGCTCCATTTCAAGTTCATCGCTGGACAAGTGCTACTCGTATTATGCAGTTCACAGTTGTAAGTCACACCAGCGGTGTAAGTTAAACGGAGCCATTAATGAGTCCGTTTCGATCGCAGTGGAAGACAGGCATGAACAGAAAGAGTTAGTTTCGCATTTATAAAATTAAGTAGGGATATGGATTCTGCTTAAAGAAAACCATGAACAAACCTTCTTTCTTCTTCCAGATATAATGCGGCATGTAGAACGCGATGGACTGCAAGAACAGCACGAACGGTACCCATTGGTAGTAGGTATGGTGGAGGGTCTCGTCATCATCACCCATGGGCCCTACGCCAGGGTGCGGGAGAAATCCTGACTGGAGAAGACTTTCGTTGTAATGGCGGACCTGAGAACGAAAAAAACTTGTTATTGGAGGAATAGGAGATGTATTTTGAGAGACTGTAAAGAGGCAATAAAATGTCTTTTTTTTCAAAGGCTTAGGCCGCGTGCTGACAGTTAAAATATTTTTTTCATCATCCCATCTCTTCGCGGCAAGGTTAGCCAAGAGAATAAGATCAAGTACACTTTACAAAAATAAACCGACACCAACTTTTCTCGTGGGTGTCATAAGGGTGGACTAAGGGATCAAAATGTCACACCATTTATTTATTGAAGATTGATGATGGGCTGCAGTATCATCCTAGCGGCCACAATACTGCGATCGCCAATTCGCTTGCCCGTCGTGGCAATTACCTATGGGCTTTACCTTCTTAATGCGTCCGGCAGACAGATATAATGATACTGCGTGTGTGTGATTGATATACTGCTAAGCCTAGATAAATCTATAAAGTTACAAAATCACCATCATTATAAATACCTATCAAACGAAATACGTCCATTGATGGACATGCCCTCACCCAAAGATTGCCAGCATGACCGGTCCTGTGGTCTACTTTTCGCAAGAGTATTTTCTGGATAATTTTATGCCACCAGCATTGGCCAGTATCGGACACTTTTAGCTGACAGGCACCAAAATTCGACGTTAAAAACTAGATTCTAAGAGTGACTATTGCCAATCAAATATACAACTATCAGTTTCTTTTAGTATAGAAACCATGTGAAAATAACGTTATCAATCAGATTGCAAGACGTTTATATCTCGTTTTCACTTTGATATGGTCCTAGGGTCCCAATGTATACTCAACATCATTGAGACTTGACCATTGGTGCCTTCAAAGCTACTTACGATGGTAAACGTGGCCATGAAGAAGCAATACGTCTGTATAACATTGTCCGGCACGCCCTGATCGGATATGCACTTGATGTGGTCTCCAAAGAACTCTCTCGCGCACACCAGGATCACGAAGACCACCAGCAGCGTCACCGTGGCCTTGTAATGGAGCTTGAAGACCAGGTTCTCTATAGTCGGCTTGGATTTGAACTTTAATTGTGGTGCTAGGGTGCTGATGGTCGCAGCGAAGAGCTTGCCCTCCATTTTGGCTGTTTATTCTGGAACGGAACAAGGTTTTGTTAAGATATATCTTTTTGACATAAGTTTTTAACCTTTCTATCCATCCTACTTACGTATGGGCCATTTTTTCGAAGTTGTCCTACTTTTTTTGAGTTTGATATTTTTATGTGATTTCCACTCAGAATCGTGAGCTCTTTCGATCCTAATAGGAATAAAAATGCCCCAGGTTTTTCATTCGGTTACGATTTTTTCATTTATTTTGTTAGCGGTAAAGGAATGGGGTGTGGCTCAGTCAAAAGGTGCATTTAGACCAAACGAGCATTCGCTCATTCTATCCCTCACTCTACAAAATCAACGAATTTCGACGAATCACGTTTTGTGTAACGAACGATTTTCGTAGAGTGGGGTATAGAATGAGCGAATGTTCCTTTGGTCTAAATGCACCGTTATGTCCTGCCTAACGCCGAACATTTTCGCACTCCGCACAATCGTTTTTAGGGGCATTTTACTCGTGTTAAGGTGCATTCAGACCAAGCGAACATTCGCTATTCCAACCCCCCACTCTACGAAATTCGATCGTAACACAAAACGTGATTGGTTGATTTCGTAGAGCGGGGGATAGAACAGCGAATGCTCTTTTGGTCGGAATGCACCTTTAGACGACCATGTTTATATTAAGGTTGTAAGGTTGAACGCATTCTTTTGACCTGAATATTTGTCATTTAATTCTTTGAGAGCCCGTCAAACAAAGTTTATTGACCTATAAAACATGCATATGAACATTGATAGTGTACGTTACGACCGAGCTGCAGGTAATTTAGGTCACAGGCGTAAAAAGCTATATACTCGTTAACTCGTTATCGACCTCGTAAAAAGTAATCGAACGTGCAATTTATAAATTCACCGAGTAGCTCTGATAATAGGTGCATTATACAATTTATAAAATAAGTTGAATAACCAAGATGTCGACTAGGTATACAGGGAAAGCTACTTCGGGGAGTGAAAACTTATATACCAAACATAAATTAAATCTATTGGCCCTTGTGTCATTGTACCGAGGATGCTGGCTGCATTTGCTTGCTGTATTGCAACACTGATACGTTGTACGAGGAAGCCAGCTCTTCGGTCTTTAGCTATGTCAACAACACGTGTCGCGAGTGAACTTAAAGTTTCTACGCCAAACGTTACAAAATCGTGCTCTTTGCCAAGGCTCTTGTATTTATCCTTTAACCTACAATTACTCGGTCAGTCCCGACCCGTGGTCCAACCGCTATGTGCAACTGGTTGTGCCACGGGTAAGTAAAATTATCTGTCAGATTACTGTTAAAAGTTTTTTGGTCATACCATATGCGTCATATAATTTACATGACAGTAAAAAAGTGACCCATATGGTATAACCAAAAAACTTTTAAAAACCAACTTCAATAGTTGCTCTACAGCGAACTCTGAAGTATACAATATTCTAGGATTTGTCTCTGTCACACCAACGAAGGCGTCATTAGAGTGACAGAGACTTCGGAGTTTGCGGTAGGGCTGATCCTGGCCCATCATTAGACCCCCGACTTGGTGCCAAGCTAACGGTTATAATCCCAAGATGGCCTTCGAGGTTATACCCGTTCAATTTAATAAAAAAAAAAATATCACTTCACGAATCTTGACAAAAAAAATGTCGAATGGAGAACCTCCTCTTTTTTGAAGTCTGTTAAAAAAGGTAGGTATATTGTACAGGATGAAACATGACAAAAAAATTGAGTAGAAGTTGGCGAGCATAATGCCATCTACCGGAACAAAACAGTAAAATATTGCCGTAATGTTATACGAGTACCTACACCATTTTCCTTATTATAGTAAAATGAAACACCTGAAAACGAAACTTACTATATAGTATAATCATGAAATAGTTCATTGGATTCGCAATAGATGGACGCACTGTACGTAAAAGAAAAGTTCGCATAGCATCGCAAAGCAGTCTCAAATGATAATTTGATACATCGATACGGAATTACACCATTCGTCAGTGTAGAATCCAAAAGATAAACAAACTTAAATACTTGTATTATTCCATAATCATTGATCACGCACTTTTAGCACACAGTCTTGGTTTTATTACCAACTCAAATCTTAAGCCTTGAGTTCACATACATTTTTAGTTAAAATTATTAATATTTATTAGTATTAACTTAAAATATATTTACGAGCGTGTTTCACGACATGTGTCAAAAACGCCAAACGCTAAGGAAAGTCAGCCATATTTGTTTACATTTTTTTGGATTCTATTGACGATTGATATGTATCTATAAATTTTGTCGCTATACTTACTAAACGTCGGATCTACAGCAATAAATTGAAGCAAATATCATCTTTGTTTCAATCTTAATAAGGGTGTCATTAAGTGAGTATTACAGATACTCGTACCTGTCCGAAAATTGACACTCAAACACATAAGAATACCGTAAAACCACCCTATAATCCGATACTACAATAATATGAATGTAATAGGAATGTAGAGTAAACTAGTCTGTTAGACCAAGACAAACAGTCCAGTTTAAAATAAAACATATGAAAAAATCTGTTGTTCTAAATTGGACTGTTGGTCCTGGGTTAACAGACCAGTTTACTCTAAGTTCCTATTTACCCCGTCATTCCTATTTACCCCTTTTTGCGGTACCACAACTATAGTCCAAAAGTTCAACTTAACTAAGCATTTTCTGTTTGATTTTCTTTGTAAGAGTTTGAAGATTTTTGCCTAAAAATTGAGTTAATATCGCAGTGGCAATGTCTGACAGAGTCCCAATAGGTAATGGACATTTGTAATCGGAATGTCATAGCAAAAGGCATGTCAAGCATATAAGTTGACAGTAGTGTGTTGAACACTGGGTCTTAACATGTCCATTATTGGGCTGTATGACGGTATAAAGATGATACCTAATCGGTCATATTTATTCGTTTAGTTTTGGACCATAGTTTGGAGCTTTTGGACTAGTTCTGGCGATGGAACGTGAGTTAAAATTTAAAATTAAAGTAAGAAAAGTACCTGTCTTTGTATCCTTATCTAAAAGCGAGACACATGCTTCGTTCTTCACGAAACGCGAAAACTGAGTGTCTTTGTCTTGCCCCAGTATTGCCGTGATAAGATATGATATGATAAGATTAGTGTCTTTGCGACTATCATACAGTTTGAAATACATTACCGCATTTCACCAAGTGCTTGAATTTTTTAGAGCTACTTAACCAGCAATGATGGATAACGCTTTTCAGAAGATTTTGAGTGTCGTTTCTCTCACAACACATTGCGGTGTATTATAGAATTTATAGATGACTTGTTTTTTTATTCGTACTAAGACGGTAATGGACAAGTTTCTAGTGATATTTTGGCGTGTTTGTCGGTAAGAATCATTTTTGTATGACATTTTACAGATTGTCGGTAAATCATTCTGATTGGATACCAATTACCAGCCGTGTGGTGACGGCAACAAGAATACATTTGTCACCACCCCAACTCCTCCTGCGGGTGTCGTAAGAGTCGACTAAGGGATTGAAGTGTCACTGACCATTATTTGATAAAAAAAACCGGCCAAGTGCGAGTCGGACTCGCGCGCGAAGGGTTCCGTACCATTATCAATTTATTATTAAAAAAATACAGTGAAATCAACCTACCTCAAAAACTATAACAGATAATTTAATCAAACCAAAAATCGTTGATAGAGTTTATAAATGTGCATAACATATATTTTTTTTAGAATTTTATATCGCGTAGTTTAAAAAATAGAGGGGGGGGGACACATTTTTCAGACTTTGAGAGCTGATATCTCGAAAACGATTTGCTTAAATAAAATCGAGATGTATTAACCTTCATATCATTTTCAAAGACCTTTCTATTAATATCCCACACGCTTATATACAACAAAATAAAATTTTCTATCCCTCAGTTACATGTATGGAGGGCCCCCACCCCAATGGTTTTTTTTACAATTTAGTATCATAATCCTGTAGCGGTTTATACAACACATATCCTTACCAAATTTCGTTACTGTAGCATTTATAGTTTCCGAGTAAATCGGCTGTGACAGACGGACAGACGGACAGACGGACATGACGAATCTATAAGGGTTCCGTTTTTGCCATTTTGGCTACGGAACCCTAAAAATTGATGATGGGCAGCAGCGCCATTATAGTGGACAGATTACTGCGATCGCCAATCCGCTTGCCCAACATGGCGATTATGGGTATTTTCCTCCTAATAGGTTTATACGCATAGTTAATAGGAGAGACCTACGTCCAGCAGTGGACTATCATAGGTTGATGATAGACACCATCATCGATTTCTAATACCTAATGGTATTGGAAATCGAGACAAATGCTGATGCACCACATTATCTCTGGTTTGGCCGTGTGGAGCCATTTGTCTTCACCCCAACTTTTCACGTGGGATTGAACTGATTGGACGTCAACTAAAAGTGCGTTCAGACCAAAAGAGCATTCGCTGTTCTATCCCCCGCTCTACGAAATCAACCAATCACGTTTTGTGTAACGATCGAATTTCGTAGAGTGGGGGGATGAAATAGCGAATGCTCTTTTGGTCTGAACACACCTTAAGGGATTGAAATGTTACCGACCATTCATTTAAGTATTGATGATTGATGATGGGCAGCAGCTTCGTCGTACTAGACGTATGGATCGATTGCAAAAATTGTACATTACCTAGCCACTTACTTACATGCTTTGATTTTTGCAATAGACTCTATATCTAACTATGTAAAATAAGAGTGATATGCCTTTATCAAAGTAAAAAAACCGGCCAAGTGCGAGTCGGACTCGCGCGCGAAGGGTTCCGTGCCATTATCAATTTATTATTAAAAAAATACAGTTAAATCAACCTACCTCAAAAACTATATAGGAGATAATTTAATCAAACCACAAATCGTTGATAGAGTTTATTAATGTGCATAACATATATTTTTTTAGAATTTTATATCGCGTAGTTTAAAAAATAGAGGTGGGGGGACACATTTTTCAGACTTTGAGAGCTGATATCTCGAAAACGACATACTTAAATAAAAATGAAATTTATAAACCTTAATTATGTACACAACACTTATGATGACACTAAATTCAATCGCCAATACGCTTTTTCGCGATTATGGGCATTACCTCCCAGTGTCTTCATACGCATAGGTAGTATGAAGGTTCCACGGAAAGAACATGTCTAGTCAATTGAAATTACAGAAGGAAAAACCACCTTACTTTTAACAGAATAAGGTGTGAATTCACCCTGATTTTTTTAAGCTCTGGACATGGTTTTCCGTGGACCCTTCATATGGACACGCCTATGTCCAGCAGTGGACTGAAAGTTGATGACAATATAATGTAGAATGTTGTCAATGGTTTCCTATAAAGCGAATGTAGGTAGATAGTGGGCCGTGGCGATACATGCTTAGATTGACTATCGCCAGATTTTTATTGATTAGATAGCCAGTTTACACCGTTACTGACCTAATTGAATTTAAACTTTCGTGAGACGTAATAACTATAAATTAAATTAAATTAAACAGTTAAACGGGTCGAAATTCTTTTCGTTGTATTGTTTCATACCACTTTGTCACGCTTTTAGTTGCTGTTTCGACTCAGTATCACATCACATCATCAGCCTATGTTAGTCCACTGCTGGACGTAGGCCTCTCCTATTAACAATGCGTATAGGCGCATTAGGGGGTAAATGCCCATAATCGCCACGCTGGGCAAGCGGATTGGCGATCGCAGTAATGTGTCCACTATGATGACGCTGCTGCCCATCTCATCAATCTTGTAGAATGGTCAGTGACACTTTAATCCCTTAGTCGACTCTTACGACACCCTTAGGAGGAGTTGGGGTGCAGCACTCAGTATTGGTATTTAAAAAATCCGGTGCACTTGTATTTATTTTTCACGCTAGATTTTAAACCATACGTCAGAAATTTAAAACAAAACATCATCTCATACAATAATCACCACTGTGTCACGTTTTTTAGGGACTACGAGTGACATGTTTCAAGAGCCTAGGTCCCCATGATCAAGCACTGAGTTATATTAACGGTTTAACGGTGCCTTTGGGTCGATTTCTGTAAAAATATCCCATGATATTAATTAACGTAGTTAAGGAAAAATTATCCAATCCACAAGAAACTCATCATCATTATCATTATGTCAGCCGAATGACGTTGACTGCTGAACATAGGCCTCCCCCAAAGATAGATCCCCCAATCCTGCGACATACGGTACTTAAACGTGGTCGCTTATAAAAACTGCTACGAACAAATAAAACATGGAAGCCGCACGCCATACTAAATTGCCTTTCAAAAACGGTCTTGAAGTTTAGTTGACAAGTGTCACCCCCTCTTTAATGCATCACGGTAATGAATTTCAATGTCAACCTATAAAAACTTAAAACCCCATTTAAAAAAAATGTGATTGGTCCATCAAAAATTTGATTGAGCTGGCGTTAGACGTCCATGTCATAATTATATGGTCGCAGAAAAACTTCCTCTAGGAAACAAACACCGCCTAAAATAATCATGACCAAGACGAGATTACGGAGAACATGTTTTCGATAGTGAATATCACAGTCCGGATGCATCGTCATCGGTATCATATCAGATTGCGAGATTATACGTCGAATTCAATTGCGAATTTGTCATGTCGCCATAAAAAAATTTTGCTGGTGGTAGGCCCCGTGCAGGGCCCGGATAGCTACCACCATCTTACCCGTTAACCTACCGCTAAATAGCAGTTGCACTGCTGTGTTTCGGTTTGGGGGTAAGATAGCCGGTGTAATTACTGGCAGAGATAGAGGCAATCCATCTAAGTCCTCAGGGTAGGCAGCGCGTAGGCAATTATTTGATCACAATGTCCATGGGCCTCAGTTCCCGCTTTCCATCAGGTGGGCTGAGAGTTCAGTTGTCTACCTTCATCACATAAAAAAAATGTTTTCTGAAATTGTTAAATTTCTTTCACTATAAATAAGTGTGTTTTTTCGTGTGAGTGTTCGAGATGTCTGTCTGTTTTCCGGTTTGATTACTATTACCTCATTATTATGTCATACGGAATACATGCCCACAGAATAGATACCAATATTACATATTAGAAATCTGCAATTTGCGCCAGGTATAAATATTAATCACACGGACAAAGTGACAGAATAAAATGAACAAGATATTTTTCTCAAACATGCAATGAAATGTTGTAGTTACGTGCCTAAAAAGTGGCCGGGAAGTACCTCTTTTTTAATTTTAGGGTTCATCATATCATCATAGGGTTGTGACCTAGCATCTTGGCTTTTAGCCAATAATTATCTGTAAGTAATATTAGTATAAAAAAAATGATTGGCAAATTTTTGCAGTTATAATTAGGTATTTAAATTATATCATTTAAAATAAATGTACAATAACTACTCAAAATAATATTTTAAAAGCAGTATTATACGGCGCGATCCGTCGGCCCCGATCACTGCTTGCGATTAATTGGACCCAACCGACCGCGTCGTCTAATACCGCTTTTTTAAATAAAAAATTTGCAACTTTCAAACAGGTCAATCTTAAAAAAAAATGAGGTGTCGGTGGCGTATTTGACTTTTGTTGTGTTTCAAAGACTTAAGTTATGTAGTTGACTTATAATTTCTTAGAAAGAAGATACATTTTTTTGTTTCATTTAATTGCATGTTTGAGAAAAGCATTATACATACCTCGGCCATGAAGTGACGGGTTTCCGTCCGAATACTATCCGTCTACATATATTCGGCCGGCAACCAGTCACTTCCCGGCCTCGGTAGTAATGTACTATTTTTTCGGGTACCTACCTCCCCTAATAGTAAAGTAGGTACCTACCTACGTATTTTTTATTTTGTTGTAATCCTATATAGTGTTCGGTATCGTTGAACACGTCTTTCAAAAAGAATAAGGGTACCAAAAGAAAAAAAATCTAAAGTAAAATCTAATAGGCATTGGCTGAACGAGAAGGAGATGGCGGGACGACCTGGCCGCATTCTATTCAAAGTGGTGGGAGAACAATGACCTCCGGGCTGAATGGAGAAAAAGAGGGGAGAGGTTTGCCCAGCAGTGGGACACTAAGGCTAATAAAAGAAATAGAAAAATTCGGAGACAGCTGCTCCATAATTCAAATATATGTTTCCTTCTCCTCTTTTGATGATTTGACTTATATTGGCCATTTCTGCGAGCGTTTCAACCGCTGTGACTACGGTGGCAGCCTTATCACACGAATCCCGTGAGAGATGCAATGATCTTTTAGATATTTTGGTAGACGTCGTTGACAACTACCAAAATATCCAGCTCCCTCATGAATCATCCAATGAGAAGAATCATCTGTCAGTCCAGAATGTCGTTATTATTACGTATGGAAATCGAATCGACATACGAAGTTTCAGTGCTAAGCTATCATCTCAATCTAGAATGTCTTTCACATCATCATCATCAACCTATCTCAGTCCACTGCTGGACGTATTCCTCTCCCATTAACTATGCGTATAGACGCAATTGATGGTAAATGCCCATAATCGCCACGCTGAGCAAGCGGATTGGCGATCGCAGTACTGTGTCCACCATGATGACGCTGCTGCCCATCATCAATCTTTATTAAGGATAATCAGTGGCACTTTAATCCCATAGTCGACTCTTACGACACCCGCGGGAAGAGTTGGGGTAATGACAAATGTATTCTTACTGCCATCACCACACGGCAAATGTCGACGAATGTGAATTAGTATGGAAACTGTATGGAGTTACGACATTTTAGTTTTAACTTAAGTTCTCCCAGTCCATAATGTCGTTATTATTATGTAAATAATATGGAGTTACGCCGTTTTGGACGTGGGAGATGGAATGTCTGGGTTATGGAATGCAGTCGCACGGGCTGCGCGGGCGCGGCGGTACCGTTGGATCTCGATGACAACTCGCTTGTCTATTGGGAATTGAGGTTATGCGTGGTTTGGAAGTTTATAAGCTAAGTGATGATTAGCATACGGATAGTTGGTGGCGTTTTGCGCATAGATATCAATGGAGTCAATTTTAATTACTTATTTTTATGATTAAACGAATAAATAATGTATACAAACAATTTTATGTGCCGTTTCATTTGCCTGAACTGTACGTGAGGTTTTAAAGGAATAATCATAATCAAATAATGTAATGCATTAATGAAATGTAGTAGTGCCTAACAACGAAAATATATAGGAATGTGCAAAAATTGTGTTGAACTAATCAACTAATATCGTGCTTTATTTATTCGCTATCTATGACAAAAGGTATCATTTCATAATTAATATTTTTTTACAGCATAACTGAAAAAAATAGTAATTACAACAAAAATAAATGTAGTCTGTGTTCCATTTTAACCATTTTATACTTTATTATGGTTAAAATGGGGAGCATTAATTTATTTATTCAATCATAAAAAACTAGTAAATCAACAACATTGATGCCTATGTGATAAATGCCACCAACTGTCCGAACGCTAGTGATCATTCATTTTATTTGCAGCAAAAAAGAAATTTACTTATTATTTTATACGAGTAAGTATCATATTCGTTTATGGCACTTCAATTGATAAAGTTAACTTTTTCTGAAAGACGAAATCATTAGAAAAGGAATAATGCCAAGCTACATGAGATGAGTGCACCTAGATATACCAGTTTAGGCCAATAGGCGCAAGCGGTGTGCCAACTATTATGACTTTTCCTACGCTACAACACGCACGCCACGCACACGCGCCCATGCACGTGTTGCACACATACTTGATACGTTTTATGATAGAAATTTAAATAAAGTTTTGTTTTTTTTTTATTCATAATAGGTAGACGTTTGACCACGATCATACCTGCTGGTAAGTGATGATGCAGTCTACGGTGGAGCTCGCTTACTTATGAGATACCTATTTTACTCTTGCTATGCCTTGAAGATATTCAGATTGTACTCATGCGGAAACACAGATTCGGGCAAGGCATTCCACTCCTTGGAAGTTATAAAATTGAAAAGATAATAAAATTGTATTCTAATTTAAATCGAGAAATATAACAATTTCACGCCAGTTTCACCCCGATCTCACCCCAAACTCGTATTGCAAAAAGTCCCGTAGTAACGCTTGCGCCTGCGCTCGTTCCTTCGAGTTTTAAGTCTTTAAGCAAATAGTCACAGACATGAGCATAAAACAACCTAGTTTGTTATAAGTTTTAACCTGCTTTTTAATATTAGGTGTACCACGAGTAAAGGTGCGTTTAAACCAAAAGAGCATTCGCTGTTCTAGCGCCCGTTCTACGAAATCAACCAATCACGTTTTGTGTACCGATCGAATTTCGTAGAGTGGGAGGTTAGAACAGCGAATGCTCTTTTAGTTTGAACGCACCTTTACGGCTAGGTACCTACTTAATTCCTTACCTATGATATCCATTTCACGTTTTATATTATGTACAATTTCGAGGAAAATCTGTACCATAAAACTAATGGTCTACAATTTCAACTCCTAAATAAGCACAAGTCCCAATCTGATTTTTGGCTTGGTCCAAGTTTTTTACTATTAATGGGGAGTTTTTAACTATGAGTAGCACAATTTATATTACAATTACACCTAATGGAAGATATTCGGTTAATAAGTTTTGGACCATTATTGGGAGAGATTGGACTATAGCTAGGAGGTTTTACGGTAGGTTTCATACAATTGTTGATTATTAATTTATTGATTATTCTGTGACATAATAAGACCGGCCAAATGCGTGTCGGACTGGCGATGGCGCTTGTAAGGTTTCGTACCATGCATTGTTAATTTATGTATCTGGTGAGAGTTGATTTTGTATACGTTTGTTCATTGATATAATCGGCATTGCAGTTTTATTATGTGAAAAATATGTTCTGCGTCAATTCCGTATACCATATTTGCGGATATAAATGCTGCGAATGTTTCTTTTATATGTCACTAAACATAGACAAAGAAATACTTCGATATTATAGTAAGATACACGAAAGCAACATGTTTGGATGTAGATACGTAATAAGAGCCTGGATTTTTCACGGCAAATTATAAAACTACCATAATCTAGCTAGTGAGAGAAATATTTTATCGATATCGGTAATAAGCATGATGGCTGGCAAATCAAATCGATATCTTTTTTTGAACTGTCAAAACAATCTACACTATAAAATGAAATTTTCACGTCAATGTCCCTCATTCTTTCTTTTCTTCTATTTCATTGAACTTAATGTGGACGAAAGCATTAAGCTCTGTTCATCCATAAAACTGCACAAATGTCACTCTCTCACTTAAAAAAGATTATTAATAATCTGTAGGAGATAAAATTAAAAGAGCCGCATTTTCTTGAACCTTAAGACGACGGCTATAAGGGAAAAATATAACATTCAATACCTTCAGAAAACTTTATATAGCCAATTAATTATGTACAATTTTGCAATCTACCTATGACGTTTTTCGATTTATGGCTTACGGCGCAATTACTGACATTACTGTCCAGCTATTTACGGCAGGACTTAAGGATTTCCAAAAAGAAAATTGTTTACTAGATGAGACAAGTAAGAATAATATAGTTATATTTATAATCTATAGAGTTTTTCAGTCGAGTACTGTGTTTAGGCCTCAAATCTTGCTGTGTGGCCTAAGTAAGGTACGAGATTGAAATGCTTGATTCTAACACAATTGTGTACAATACTTTTTACGAGTCAATAAAAATAAGCAAACAAATCTAAATAATGAAATAAATACGACGAAACGAAGTGCGTATCCTGACGTGGCCGCTCGTTGATGTCTTTTACGCGATTGGTAAAATTCATTATAGATACGTTGTGTAATGAGTTCATTATAGTTAAGTAGTGAACTCGACGTAAATGTATATGATTATAAGTTTATGTACGTAATCATAATTCAAACATTACAGTCGAGTAGAAAAAAGTATTTATTTTGTGTCTGCCTATCTATTCATTATTAATGTCAATACCAGTTTAAAAAACTAACGACGATGTATCCATAAAGTGTATATGGTTTGCAGCAGGTCAGGTAGTGACCGCTTCCCACACCAGTTTTTGTGGCCGTAGTGTTGCGAGCGGTCGATAGAAAATATCGATAAAGGCACACACGTAGTGAATAAAGTTTGTTTACGAATAAATACCACATTATACAATACATTTACCTACATTTAAGTAGCGATATAACTAGAAAAAAAACTATAAACTTAAATATTAAGAACTATCCCCCTTATTCATAAACGTCTGTTAACTTAACAAGCCGCTAATAATTGTTCGTCCCTTTTGGTCTTAACAATGTGTCCATAAGAGCAAAAGGAACACACAATTATTAGCGGCTTGCTAAGTTAGCAGACGTTTATGAATAAGGGGGTATAACAATAACCTTAAAATTAAATAAAATTAAATAAGAACTACAACAATAACCTTAAAAATAGTGAATGTTTATTGATGTATCGTAAGATGTCCAATGCCAAAAGATAGGTACCTAAAATACTGGATGATTACGGGATCCTGATACCAACTGTGAAAAACATGTTAAGATGGTCTATCTGACCAATGACTACCCTGTACACCGTGTTTTTATTGATTTCTGTTAAATTGGACAGGTTACTTGGGACATTAATAGAAGTTGCCTGGTACATCGGCTTTTTCGTTGTCATACATAATAATTGAATAGACACTAAGACACTAGTTTCTTAGAGAAATTGATTATTTTTGACCTAAATAAGCTTCCGTTAAATTTAACGGAAATCAATACAAACACGGTGTATATGCAGCTCACTATCTAGTGCAAACATTGTGATATTGACTGCAATCTCTCAAACAATGTAGTGCCGGCTCGGAAACCCCCAATGTTGTACACATTAGATATGTATTAATAAAAAAAATTGTGTATTCATTTTCTTAAATTTGGCCTAATTTATTTAAGGGTCTTAAATATCAGGTCGGTGGTTAATTTAAAGACGGCGCAGTTTTTCTTTGACGTCAAAAGCCCCTTGTATAAGATAAGACGTTCTAGAAAAAAACCGGCCAAGTGCGAGTCGGAAACGCGCGCGAAGGGTTCCGTACCATTATCAATTTATTTAAAAAAATACAGTTAAATCAACCTACATATTTTAAAGACAAACGGGTCTTAATCGCGTAAACTTACGTTTAATTATATCCTGACGTTTCGGGCATGACGTTACACCCGTGGTCGCAGGCAGACTGGCGAGAGAATGTATCAACACCTTCGAGCTGCGCGGGTTTTTCGAACTACCCGCACTTGATCTTGATTATTCACTTCTAGGCTAGGGTTGTCACTAGGTCTACACACAACACTCACAACATCCAAAGGCTTTAAAATGGATGTTTCACCACGCTTACATTTGTAAATCACGGGATTCCACGCGGACGAGATTCCTTGCCCCTCATTTTGATTAAAATTCCGATGTTTCTTAATTTCTATAGCTTCACGTACTTTTCGGCTATGATGTATACGCTCGGTTGAGAGGACTTTCGGGTTATGGAGCTCAATCCAGTGGTTAGGTCCGGACTCCAACAAATGCTCGGCCACAGCAGACTTATTAGTTTGACGCTTTTTAACAGCCGTGATATGTTCCTTGACCCTTTCCGCTATGGTGCGTTTGGTTTCCCCAATATAGGAACTACCACAGCTACAATCAATCTTATAAACGCCCGGTGTGTGATAAGGTAAAACATCCTTAGGCGATCGCGTAAGTTTACGCGATTAAGACCCGTTTGTCTTTAAAATATGAGTGATAATCGTGAAAGTTTAAATCAATATAAATCAACCTACCTCAAAAACTATGGGAGAAATTTTAATCAAACCATAAATCGTTGATAAAGTTTATTAATGTGCATAACATATATTTTTTTTAGAATTTTATATCGCGTAGTTTAAAAAATAGAGGGGTGGACACATTTTTCAGACTTTGAGAGCTGATATCTCGAAAACGATTTGTTTATTTCGCATTTCAAAGACCTTTCTATTAATACCCCACACGCTTATATACAACTAAAAAAAATTTTCTATCCCTCAGTTACATGTATGGAGGGCCCCCACCCCAATGGTTTTTTTTACAATTTAGTATCATAATCCTGTAGCGGTTTATACAACATATATCCTTACCAAATTTCGTTGCTGTAGCATTTATAGTTTCAGAGTAAATCGGCTGTGACAGACGGACAGACTGACAGACAGACATGACGAATCTATAAGGGTTCCGTTTTGGCCATTTTGGCTACGGAATCCTAAAAAGAGACATTTTATACATTTGATTTAAATTTTCACGGTTATCACTCATATTTTAACGACAAAAGGGTCTTAATCGCGTAAGCAGACGTTTAATATGAGTTCGCTTGCGACCACGGGTATAACGTCAGCATAATATTAAACGTAAGCTAACTTTTGTCGTTAAGATATGTGTAGGACGCTGTGAGATAATTGGTTAACTGGTAGAGAATGCCTTAAGGCACTAAGTCCGCCATTTGTACTTTTTTATTGTGCAATAAAGATTAAATAAAAAATAATAATTCTGAAAGTAGTGTAATTCTGAATATCGCTCGTAATTACATCGTCTTAAGTGTCTTCTTTCGAAACACCCTACATTTGGTTTTACATGCTTGTGATTAATGTTTGCGTGTCTTGGATCATCTGTCATCTCGTGGCCATGGCTCCTGATTTGATCTGCAATAGAAGACGTGCATTAGCGAATTAGGACGTAAGTAATCAAGATTAATAAGCACATATGAGCTAGGAGAAGATTAACGCAATGACTGATTAGGATATTTCTGACTAATGCACAAGCAGAACCTAGTAATTTAGCTACCGCAAAACTTAAGAGAAAATAATATATTTCACTGCTTTTGAACACCGTTTATGTGCTACAGTAAATAATTAATTGTATAATTTCTTACTCTAGCTATGACATTAACGTAAATGAAAGGAAGTAGTTTTATTTTGTCAATGGAACTAAAACAAAAGATTTTAAGTTTTGGATCTGAATGTCACATTAACACGAAAAAACTTATTATGCAGGTAGAACTATAATCCACTATGTAACTAAATTAATATTATCCAACCGGTGCAGGGTCAATGAACTATATTTTCGCTGGAACGAACTATAATTTAATTGGCAGACCTCGGCAATTATGAATGAAGCTGACCTAATGGGCCCAATTATATTTGCGAATATTTTCTCACGAAACTGTGTTTGTACTGTCAAGGACATGTATGAGACAAAATAATGTTGGCGAGTGAAGATGCTCTGCCATTTTTGTTGCTCCTAATTTGACAGTTTATTCTACCTATATTATGTTTTAATGTTTTAATGTTTATTTGGGCACAAACGGTACATGTTTCTTATAATTACAAGTATCAGTACATATTTCATAAACCAATACAGTTGCCACTAATTAATAAATCAAATATGTTTTAAAATACAGCGAGATAACTAACAGTAACAGTCGGCAAGTGACAAAATTTAGTTACATTTAAATAGAATTATAAGAATTTCGGAGGTTGCGTCTATACAATTGGTTAAAAAGGTTAGGTGAGAAGCGATAATATTTCACGCTTTAAATTAACTAACGAGACATCAAACATATCAATCTGGGAAAATAAATTGTTACTAAGTCTGCAGGCTCTTATAAGAAAAGAGTTAGATCTGTACTTTTTTTAGTAAAGGGAGTGTAGAACAATTGGTCTTTACGTCGTGTATTCAGCCGAGGAGCTTTAAATTTAAGGTTACTTAATAAATAAGGAGAGTCGACAAGGTTTCTCAATATTTTATATAAGAATATCTGGTCTTTTAATGTGCGGCGGTTTTCGAGTGACACCAGTTTATCAATATTGAGCGGTACAGCTAATTTTACACTTTTAAACTTTAAATGCTTAATGAGTTTTTTCTGGATATTTTCGATACTACTAATATAGTACTTATAGTTAGGATTCCATACGGTTGAGCTATACTTCAAAATAGGTCTGACCAAAGAGTTGAAGAGTGTTAACAGGGTAATAGGTTCTTTGAAATCTTTGCAAGTTCTTAAGATAAAACCAAGATATATGGATGGATATATGGATGGGATATTTATGGGATAAAGAAGTGTTGTGTTCGTGGGTTTTATCTTTATCCCGCCTCGGAAGTCGGTGAACGAGATACTTAAGTATTGGACGGAAATATACATAAATAAAACATGTGTTGCGTGTTACATATATATTAAACAAATTATCTTATTAGATTAGTTATTACTAAACGCATAAAAAGTGCCAACAATGTCTATTTTAGACTAAGATTAACTTTAAACTAACAGCTACCTACGCAACAAACTACAGATGTTATTTCATTCTATTTTTATTCTTTATCATACATATATCATCTATGAGTTTTTTTTAATATCGAATATAATTTTATCAGTGTTCACTACAAAAATGTTCACTATCGATATTTTTCCCATCCCTATTTCTGCGTAAATCTAGTAGTCGAGATTTCTAACGGGACCCTCCATCTCTTTCCCACACTGGCGTTAGAATTCTGTCCCTCTCTCGCGTAGGCGTCGAAGAAGGAAAAAATAGTGGGAATGTGTTGGATAGACCCTAAGGGGTATTACGAACCTTAAATGGAAAACGACTGGTTTTGGTATAAAAAGTTTGTCGCTTACGGCTTTTTAGAACGAGTTGATTCGGATAAATCAGTGTTATAAAATGGTGTGATTTCTTTTTGAATTATTATCCATATATTATTGATTTGATTTTAGTTTATGGATAAAGCTACCTGAGTTAGTTTATTTATTATTAGTTTTGACATTTTTGTCTGTCTTAAAAAATGTGATTTCATTAATTCAAAAAAATGTACTGTTACTTAGATAAGTTAAAAGAATACGAATCATTTTCTAAAACACTCATTTTATGTTATGTCGTGTATTACCCATCAAAACAACAATTAAAGTAAAATAATAAACATTCTAACGCCATAAATAGGAAATTTATATTTAAATATAGGTACTTTATTTTGTATTAGTTATGTTATGTATAATTTTACATTGATACTAATAATTTTAATTAAAAATGTATAAGGTTATAAGTCGGTGATCAAAACCAAGATTGTGTTCTAAAAGTGATTATAATTAAAAGGTGCATTTAGAATTATAGACCAAACGAGCATTCGCTCATTCTATCCCTTAAGGTGCATTCAGACCAAAAGAGCATTCGCTGTTCTATCCCCCGCTCTACAAAATCAACCAATCACGTTTTGTGTAACGATCGAATTTGGTAGAGTGGGAGGTTAGAATACCGAATGTTCGCTTGGTCTGAATGCACCTTCACTCTACGAAATTCGTTCGTTACACTAAACGTAGAGTGGATAGAATGAGCGAATGCTCGTTTGGTCAAAATACTCTAAATGCACTGATGAAATTTAATATTTTAGGTTTGTTTACTGTTGATCGTTCGTAGCTTCGTAGTTATCAATGCAAACATACGCCTCAATAGGTTTAAGTACTAAACAAACCTGTTTAAATACTAAACCTAAGTGTGACGAGTGTCCTAGTACACAATGGAGTATAAGTGGTACTCTAGAAGTATTTATGTATAATATGTGTCGTATTTTATCAATAAGTTAGGACAAATACTCCTAGATAATATAGGGGCATTCCTTGAGATACTGGCCTAATACCGCGAAAATCGAAATTCGTGAATTTCGAGGACTTTCTCTGTCACTCAAACGAAGGCGTTATAAGAGTGAGAGAGACAAATCCTCGAAATTTACGAATATCGTTTTACGCGGTAGGGCCGCTGTAATCACTACATGTAGATATAGTATAGTTGTATAGTTTAAAACAATTTTGGTTCTCGCTGTTTATCCCTATGTATGCTTTGATATTTAAAACTACCGTCAAATCATGTATAACTATACCATTCGTCAGTACAAAACAAAAAAATGTAAACAAACCTAAATAATGGCATTATTTCATAATCACGCACTTTTAGAACACACAAACTAAAAACCGTAAACCTTGAGTTAACATACATTTTTAGTTAAAAATATATCTGCGAACGTTTTCACGATACGAGTATGTATCAAAGACGTCGAATGCTATTGAAAGTCTGCCATATTTGTTTACATTTGTACCTATTATCCTACAATGTCGTAACAGATGTGCTTACCATAGAAAAATAACTGCGAAAGACTCTGGTTGTCACGGGATTCGAACTCCAATTCCAATTACACCAGACGACCTTCCGTCGATCACAGCGAATTTAGTCAATGGTAAATGGAATTCGGTCAACGGTATGGTATTTGTATTAATTTTTACTGATGATTGGTATAGTTGTAGGTATATGATTTTTCGGTAGTTTTTAAGATCTAACCATACTAGGGCCAAACAGCGGGAAAAAAACGCTGGTGGCGTTATACTGCTGTATCGCAATGCTGATACAGATAGACTGCGAGGAAGCCGCCAACTCTTCGGTCTGTAGTTACGTCAACCAGACAGTTCGCGATTTCGTAATCAATTTCAAAATTTCATAGGTATAAAGGTTCATTCAGACCAAACGAGCATTCGCTATTCTATCCCCCACTCTACGAAATCAACGAATCACGTTTTGTGTAACGATCGAATCTCGTAGAGTAGGGGGTTAGAATAGCGAATGCTCGTTTGGTCTGAATGCACCTTAATAAGGCACTGGTCTCACCGCGAGCTACTAAACTATGAACTATGGGTTATAAACACGAACAAAAGATACGTACTCCAGTGTAAATAAAACAGACACGGCGACACTCGCCCAACGGTGATAGCTGATAGCAGAGCGAGTATCGCCCTGTCTCTTATTTACACGGGAGTGCGTATCTTTTGTTCGTGTTTATAGCCCATAGTTCATAGCTTAGGTAGCTCGCGGTGAGACCAGTCAAATGCCTTAGATATTCTATCTAGTCATAGATAAAATATAATTAGTATGTTCTGAATTAAGGTCCATACGATTGCTTATTAAGAGGTCAATAAGTTAAGTGGACATTTCATTGGGTATACGGGATGCATCTGGGCAGAGGACCATTTTTGCACGATTGCCCAAAAAGGGAGTGTTTTGTTTTTAGAGTTTATGCATGAGGATATTGTGCGTTTCTTCGTCCCTTAGAAATACGTACGTAATGCTTTAAGGCCGCGCCACACTGGATGCGTAAGCGGCACGAGCGTGTGCGTGGTGTGTACGTTGTAGCGTATGTAATTGTCATATGGCAGAGCGCTTGTGTGGCGTGCGTGACGTGCGCGTGACGTGCAATCGGTGTGCCATCTTCTATGACATTTCCGATACTAGAACGCGAATGCAATCTGGTCTGGCTCAGCCTGAGGATGTATGGGGTATTGTTAGAATCTTTATCCTACCGTGATTGTCTTAGGCAATAATAATTATGACATCAAATAATATTGAGTATATAGACCGCCATATTGTTTCCAACGTGAGGAAACAATATAGCGGCCATACATATACCTACACTCAATTTCAGTTCACCATTATTTTTATTATATCAGCCGAAAGACGTCCATTGCTGAACATAGATTGCCACAATGACCGGTTCTGCGCCACCCGCATCCAGCGGACTCCTGCGACCTTCATCAGGTCATCAGTCCATGTTGTGGATAGTGTAATTTGATTCAAAAATATATATATTTAAGAAACCTATCGAGACGACGACAACGATTACGAAAGTATATGTTTGTTCGTTTTTAGTTAACTTGCAGTCGAGGATTTTTTGCTTGTTACTATCAGTTGCTATTTAGCTTGTAGAAATAGTGAAAACATTAGACTCAAATAAATGGAATAAAATAGTTTTTTAACTATTATGTTAATCAATAATGGGACAACTTTTAAAGTGCATTTGGGTCAGTCACTTTTTTGTATCACTCGTTGCCATAGTTACTTTCTCCTGGGCCCTTACATTCACAGTTTAAAATTGACAAAATTTGAATTTTTTGACAGTTATTGTGCCCTTCCAAGGTTGATCACCCACTTAATCACGATATAGTAAAGCTTACAGGATAATTTCTTGTAGCAAACTACCCCACTGTTGTCCCCTGGGTGATGCTGATGTGACAGAATAACAACTTGAGAGTAAAAACAAAACCATGATATTAATTTAAATAATTTAGTAACAATTAAACGTTATAAATTGAGGAGGTTCTCATTTCTTTTTTTTATCGAATGGATGTAACCCCTGAATGGTGCCGTTGGCATCAAGCCAGGTTCTGATGATGGAATTTTGGAGAAATCGATTGATGTCTTTTTTTTACTTTGGTGATTATCGAGTGACATAGAAACCCAAGATATTTTTCTTTTAATCCTTAGTACCATAATACTTATGGCTTCTGGAAGTCTTTTAAATAGGTAGTGGCCGATTTCTGTGGCAATAAAAAGTTGACCCCATTGGAAATTTCACCCTGTAGGTACGCAATCGCAAATGCTCTGAAAATAGCACTGTAAATTGGTATCAACGGCTATTTATAAAAGGTGTCAAATTATAGATCCATATACGTATTATACCGTATCTGTATTAATACAGCTACATAATTATGATAGATTACTGAAAGCATAAAATTGCATGAATTTCATAAACTATAAGCGATATAATAATGTAAAGTGCCGATCCAGATTAAATCCCTAAAGATAATCGTTCTTAAATGTCGTTACAAACCTGACTGCAACTATGGTTTTTTTTTAATCTCACGCTAATTTTTGTCCCTTAAAGTGAAAATGCACATACAGTCAAGGGTAAAAATGTGTATACACTTTTTTACTTATGTCTGGAGCATAAGGTCTAAAATTGTATGTATACTACGAGTACGTAGTGTTTTAAGGACCACACGTCATCTCTTTATAATCTTACAATGTAGGTCTACTTTTTGTATTTATATGACGAGATCATTCTCGCATTAGAATTCCTAATATCCATTCATCTTTCTACTTAAGTCTACAATAGTTTATATTCCATAAGAAACCTTATTTTTACACGTATAAGGTGTTATTTATCTACTAAGTTGTAATGTATATAGGACGTTTTGTGCGAATGTTTTATCAGACACTTGTGTATTCAAAGATAACAGTTATTTAGTTTTAAATTAAGGATACTTAAGTGTAGTTAAACACGTGTGCTTTTAGATACCTAGAAACCGCTTAAACTCGAAATAAAATGTAAACTGTTCTTGGCACCCTCTTGTTAGTAGAAAAAAACCGGCCAAGAGCATGTCGGGCCATGCTCAGTGTAGGTTTCCGTAATAGGGAGAAACTTTTAATTTGTTATAGTTTTTGTAAATTTCCCAATTTTTGAACTTTTTTACATTTTTTCTACTCAGAATCACAAGCTCTTTTGATATTGATAAAAATAAAAAAGTGTCCGAAAAAAAATTCCATTGAGTTACTATTTTTCATACTCTTTCTTCGACCGTAACTCAGTGGAAGACCAAAAAATTTATGGAATTCTTGAGACGCTTTTTTCTGCTAATGAGGATCGAAAGAGCTCGCGATTCTGCGTAGAAAAAAATATGAAAAAATCCAAATTTGGAAAATATTAAAAAACTACAACGAAATAAAAACCCGCCCATTATATTGTAAATCGTTTCATTTTAATCAACCCTGTATTTAATCAACCGACTTCACAGAAAGGAGGAGGTGCTCAATTCGACTCTATGTTTTTTTTATGTTTGTTACCTCAGAACTACTGAAGTTGCAATCAGACCAAGCGAACATTCGCTATTCTAACCTCCCACTCTACTAAATTCGATCGTTACACAAAACGTGATTGGTTGATTTCGTAGAGCGGGGGATAGAACAGCGAATGCTCTTTTGGTCTGAATGCACCTTAACTGGGTGAACCGTTTTAAACTTTCACGATTGTCACTCATATTTTAAAGACAAACGGGTCTTAATCGCGTAAACTTACGTTTAATTATATATCCTGACGTTTCGAGTCTGCCTGCGACCGCGGGTGTTGTTAAGCGTAAGTTTACGCTATTAAGACCCGTTTGTCTTTAAAATATGGGTGAACCGATTTTGATGATTATTTTTTTATTTGAAAGCTAATGCTCACCAATTGGTCTCATTTTAATTTGGTCCAGTTCTGACGTGGCATCCATGAGATATAACCATATCAGTCATAAGTTTTCATTAAGCGTATGCACGACAAATTGACGAATAACTCAAATATATCACGCCAACCGATTTTGATAATTCTTTTTTAGTACAGATGGTGCCTTTTATAGGCTCTACGAAAAGTGTGTAATTTTACATCCGGTCCAAAACTTCGGAGGGCCATCTGTACTAAAAAACGTCGTACGAGACACGTGCAAAAACGAAATTCGTAACTCGTGTCGATTTAAAACACTCCCTATAGGTCGTGTTTTAAAACATCGCCACTCGTTTCGAATTTCATGTTTTTTGCACTTGTGTCGTAATGTACTATTTCCTAACTAGTGCGCAAAAACGAACTTTGCGCACGCTTCGCGCGCGGTAATTTCTCTTTTTGACGCACATGTTATGAAAAAAATCGTCCCTTACACGTGCAAAAACTTTTTTTTAACTCGAGTGATTGTCGCCCTCGTTTCACTCTGGCTCCAACTTTCACCCTCGCCGAAAAAAAGTTTTCCCGCACTAGTTAGGAAATTAATGTACTATTTTAACCGACTTCAAAACAAACCGTGATGATGAAATCTTGGAGAAATCAGTTGAAGAAGGTTTTTATTTAATTTTTAATTTAGTGTTAATTTTATAGATCGATTTCTCTAAGAATGTCCTATGATATTCATAAAACGTATTTGTAAATGACTTCTAATCAACTAATGGCATACAAGGTCTTATCAATATTCGAATAACGGGCGCAATTACTAATTAGTGTTAGATTTCATAATGTCTAGGTCCAGACATCAGATCTATCGGAGCGGCCAGGGGCCTCACAAATCATAATATAAAAGCAGTATGCTCAGCCAAGTTGCCAATCGCTAACGCTTAGTAGTGTATCGTAGTTTTCCCTCTCTGTCACTCTTTCATATTAGAGCGACAAAGAAAGTTAGCTGCATTTCGCTTACGATTGACGATTAAGCGTTAGCGATTGGCAACTTACCTATAAGCACCCAGGGTTCTATTGTCAGGGCGTTGGTTCTTATTTTGATATATTTGGGCACCAGTATAGTCTCGCGACTACAGTTAACAGAACAGTCACCAACTATTGTACTCAACAATACCCCTACACCACAAGATCCATCATATCAGCCGAAAGACGTTCAGTGCTGCTATGCTATTCTCTTATTCACACATTCGACGCTGCGTTCGTCAACGAGCTCGACGACGAGACAGCCTTCACTTCGATGTCGAGCGCAGCGCTGCGAAAAACGGTATTCACTAACGTAGAGCAGCTCGTCGTCGAACTGTAGGCGATAACTCTCGACGCAGTGTAGTTCCAGCTCACGCCGCATTCGTCGCCGAGCGCTAGTGTCTTTAAAGTGCATTACTGAATACCATTTTTAGGCTCGACGCTGCCGCAGCGCTGATACAGCGCTGCTAGCAAAGCGGTTTCCTTAGTGAATAACACTGCTGGCCAGGATAGAATAACAACAAGCTATAACATCATCGGCTCCACATTCCAAGATGGCGGCTCGCCGGTAGCTCGCATCCTCAATTGAGAAGGGTCAGAGTCAAACGCTCCGGCCTTGCAGACCTTCCGTGGTTTAATAAACAGCTAGCTATTGCTAGCTGAATGTGTTTGTCTGTATGGCTTGACATATACAGTGTGGAAATTAAACTCAGGCCCTGGAGGAAAACTACTTTAAATCCTTAAGCTAGCTCATTTTACTTAAAGGAGACATTCCTTTATTTTTGAAAAGAAACAAATCTGCATTAAAAGATTTTTTTTCAATCGCTTGCTTCGCCCGGGACTCGAACCAACTAAAATTAAAAAAATAAACACTCTTTATTTTATTATATTAATCGGTAGTATTAATATTCAGGATAAAGTTTCTCTAACAAACATTTATTCTTAAAATTAAAAATAACCGTTAAATCTAACATCAACTTTATTTTACTAACAATTTTGTAAAACTTATATTATTTAACTGATAAATAAAAATGATAATTAAAAAATCTTTTAATGCAGATTTGTTTCTTTTCAAAAATAAAGGAATGTCGCCTTTAAGTAAAATGAGCTAGCTTAAGGATTTAAAGTAGTTTTCCTCCAGGGCCTTATTTTAATTCCCACACTGTATATGCAAGTTTACAGTCTTCATAGGAACTCGTCTTAAATAGGTAACAAATTTCTGATCTCAACATAGGTACCTTATTTTTTCTATAAATCTTTCAAGCAAGAATTAAGCTCAGTGTCTCAAATCAACGGCAGAGAATATACTTCAGCCCTTAAACAAAAGTTAAAATCATAATCGCGTCAATTGTGTTACGAATGTTAGTTCTACAAACTATAGGTTCTCTCTGAGAACTTCTCTGTCCAATAACCTTCGGCAGTAGGAAAATGGGGCAAGTTTAAAAGATTTGGCCATTATATTCGTATTATTGATAGCTCATATAAAATTTAAATTTGTCGTCGACAAAATTTAGCGTCGTAAAATAGTACATTACGACACAAGTGCGAAAAACAAGAAATTCGAAACGAGTGGCGATGTTTTAAAACACGACCGAAAGGGAGTGTTTTAAATCGACACGAGTTACGAATTTCGTTTTTGCACGTGTCTCGTACGACGTTTTTTAGTGCTGATGGCCCTCCGAAGTTTTGGACCTGACGTAAAATGACACACTTCTCGCACTAAAGCCTAAAAAAGGCACCATCTTTACTAAAAAAATTTAATTTGTCGTCTTTTTAGTGATAAAAATTGTCAAAAATTTAGCGTCGTAAAAATTATGATTTTAAATTTTGTATACATTACTTAATCATGCTACTTTTTTTTTGCACAACTATCTCAATGCGCAACTGTATAACGAGTAATAAATTAATAATACAAAATTCTACGTTTCATTTAAGTTAACTTTTTCATAAGTGTTAAAAATAAAAATAAAAATTGAGAACAGAGTTATCGGCAAAACCTAGTGCACCTAAACCTATGGTGGTCTAGAGTATTTATAGTGCATATAGGAAGTAGGGGCGAGCACATGCATACTCGTACATTGTAGAGTGCATATTAGGTATATATTGATCACGAGACTCCCGTGGGACCGTGGGACGCCTATTCGACGCCGCATATAGCGTTTTTTAAATAAAAGTGCATGTTTTGCTAGTTAAAGTCAACATACATGGTGCTCGCGAGCATTGTGAAAGATTTTAACTATGCATTCTAGACATCAAAATAAACAAATATAATATAAATAATAATATTATGAGACCTAATGTCAAATTCCACAAAAAAAAATTTTTTTTCTTTTTTATTTAGACTTTTTGAATACTTTTTAACATTTCCAATATACTTTTTATCATAACAACAATTTCTTAAAATTGTTTTTATTAATGATTTTTTTAGGGACAGGTTTTTTCGTCGAGGCTATTCTTATTTTTTGGATTGTCAGGCATAAGGTGTGGTAATATTAGAACACATTGTGGTAGCATTGTAATCAAACATAAGTTTTATGACGAGTTACTTCGAAAAAGTTTAATTATCTCTGGAACCAAGCCGAATCCAGGAAATTTTATATAACATTAAATACTCTAAATATGCTTAGGAATTCAGCATTAAGATCTTTCGGAATGCTCACGAGCACCGTGTATGTTTAACCCATTTAGAATCTTAGCAAAATACTTCAAACAATTTGCCAAAGGTTCTACGCAGCACTGACCCAGATAGTACTTGAGTTATCACGACAATCGTACGATATCTCCAAGGACAGTATTCGACTTGTCAATTGATAACAGCTGTATCTTTAAAGAGATCTTTGATATGAAAAGCCAGACGAATTATGAGGCCGGGATAGGAGATTTCTTCTCTTTACCGTGAGATATAAATGGTTATAAGAATATATTTGTCACCACCCCAACAGGCCTGTATGCCTAGCCAAGTTGCTAATCGCTAACGCTTAAGGACTGTTCATTTTACTAAGCGGACACATCGGTTTTAAAATCGATCGATGAACAGTTTACAGCCATAAAATTAGCAAAGCCATCTTTTTCAATTGATATATGTTTGCTTTTTAAGTATCCATTACTATATCTGATAAGACATATTCAATTTGATGATCGTAAATTGATTCTGCACAATGGTGTACAGAAAAATATTCACTGTGAAAGATTGCAAATATCTAGGAAATTTTAAGTCGACGTTATACTAAATCATTAAACAATTTAGAGAGTGTCATATGCTTGAAGATTTACCGAAGTCTAAACACAGAAATCTTAGTTGCATACCTTAAAATTGGCTATTGAACTTTACGTCGTTTCTCTAAAAAAGTATGGAATTTTTGCATTTTGGTGGCCCACAAAAGGTACCTAAAATATGATAGTAATGACATTACCGCAGTCCTAATACTGTCATGCTATCGTAGAAGAGTATGTGCCTGAGTAGAAAATCATAAAAAAAAAACAATTTCGGGAAGAACGCCCTTGCTTGGCAGGCAATTTGATTATGTGGTCTTTTAACTGCTTCCTATTTCGCAACAGGGCCAAGTTAGCGGGGATATTTATAGAAAATATTACATTCAAAATCGGTTTTTTGATGTCTATCGAAGACGTAGTATCTCTCACCGGTTATTTTGGTCTGATTTGGCAAGGGCACATCATAAGGGTCAGACATTAGAGCTATTTAATTAAATAATCATAGAATTTGTTTAAAAAGACGACATCCATAAAATTGTCTTCATCTTCATCCTATATAGCGGTAATGGCCTATTGTGAAGATACACTTAAGAAACGATAGACGAAAAACTAAATCATTGAAAAAATTCAAACGTGTATAGTTCGCAAATAGTTGTAAAATGTCAAAATGTAGTTTGCAGAACATAAGTTTCGTGGCCAAACAGTAGTCTAAAAATGTAGTTGCCGATAATTAATATATTAAATTGAGACATTACTTATTATTTGTCTATTTTTAGTTAAATAATATTTCACAAATAAAAATAAAATATGATAAAAGAAAAAATATTTTCGTGAGGTTTTTCGTGTCCGCTTAGTAAAATGAACAGTCCTTAGAAGGGTGAATATCTGAGTGTTTCAACCGCCTAATTTTGGTGGCATAATTTTTGCTGAAGTTTTTATTCGTTACAATGTGCTACTTTGTCATTTGAAGGAGGCACGGTACCTTATACAAATGACGAAAGTATAACATTGAGACGTTTAAAAACTTCGTCAAAAATGATGCCACCAAAATTAGGCGGTTGAAACGCTCAGATATTCACCCAGTAGCGTATCGTAATTTTTCCACTTTGTCACTATTTCATATTAGTGCAGGAAAGACAGTTAGCTGCCTTTCGTTTACGATTGACGATTAAGCGTTAGCGATTGGCAACTTGTCTAAGCATAAGCACCCTGCTACCGCGAACACCGAGGTTCGTGAATTTCGGGGATTTGTCTCTGTCACTCTAATGACGACTTCGTTGGAGTGACAGAGACAAATCCCCAAATTTATATTTTTATTTATAATTTATATTCAAGAATTATTTTGTTCAATATTAGCAAACAAGTTCTTTAATCATCTCGTATTTTGACATTATTTATAAAAACATGCCAACGAGACAAAATGTGCATTTGTTAATATATTAATATATTCAGAACAAGCTGAGGAAACAGGTATTGGTAATTTGTCTAAAATTAATTCGTTATAATAAAGGTCAACGGATAAGAGCTTTTAGGATTCGCAAAATGGTATTCTTTTTTTAATATCATCATCGTCACCATCAGCCTATAATCAGTCCACTTCTGAACAAATTCCTCTCCTATTATCAAAGCGTATGGACGCATAAGGAGTTCATCATCATCATCATCAGCCTATGTTAGTCCACTGCTAGACAGGCCTCTCCTATTAACTATGCGTATAGATGCATTAGGAGGCGCATAAGGAGTTAAGTGCCCATAATCACCACGCTGGTCAAGCGGTTTCAAGATCGCAGTAATGTGTCCAATCCACTATTTTGTTGGTAGTAGGACCTCGTGCAGGGTCCACCCGTATAGCTACCACCGTCTTAAGGTGCATTCAGACCAAAAGAGCATTCGCTGTTCTAACCCCCTACTCTACGAAATTCGATCGTTACACATTAAACGTGATTCGTTGGTGTCTTTTGGCACCATAACCCGTTACCGTTTCGGGTTTGGGGTAAGATAGCCGGTGTAATTACTGGCATAGATAGAGGCAATCCATCTAAGTCCTCAGAGTTGGCAGCGCATAGGCGATTTTCTGATCACTGTTAAGATCAAAGGGACAAACAATTATTAGCGGCTTGTTAAGTTAACAAACGTTCACGTTAAGTTAACATCTCCTAAAGGTGGATTTAGATCAAACGAGCGAATTGTCATTCTATCCCCCACTTCGAAATGCGTTCGTTACACAAAACGTAATTCATCGAAAGTCCTTGATTTCGTAGTAGGATAGAATGAGCATTCGCTCGATTGATCTAAATGCACCTTAAGTATTGTTTGTCCTTTTCGATCTTATAGAAATTTTGATACGACCGATAAGGACAACCAATACTTGGCAGCTTGCAAAGTTAGGAGACGTTTCTGAGTGTTATTCCTCAATATAATAGTCTGTATTATTTTTATTTATCATATTTGTATTTTCAAAACTACAACTTATGAACATAGATTAAATCTAACTGATCTACTTAACCTAACCTATATCTAAAATTACCCCTTGTGGCATTGTACCGAGGATGCTGGCGGCATTTCCTCGCTGTTTTGCAAAACTGATGCGTTGTGCGAGGAAGTCGCCAGTTCTTCGGTCTTTAGTTACGTCAACCAGACGTTTCGCGATCTCAGCAAACAATTTGCGTGCGCTGGGGCCCCATGAAGTATAATTATTCTACTATATTATTTCAAATCAGCAAGATCCTATATAATGTAATGGCCTTCAGACAAAAAGCGGTTCTGTTAGAAGAAACAATTTTTCACGCAATCTTATCTCAGCTAAGCTGTGTTTTATATCCCAGATATTATAATGACAGCTGGATTGACTATAGATCGAGCAATATATCATTGTAGGTAAATAAATCGGCGACTCTCTGTCCCAGCGCGGCGATTTAAAGGCATTACCTTAAAGCTGCGTTTTTACTTAAGTGTTCTGAGCGAGCATTCACTTGTTCGTGGGCTGACGAACGAATATTTTGCTATGTGAAATCCTGTTTTCATCTGCCCGTGAACCAACGAATGTTCGCTCAGGATACTAAGTGGAAACGCGACTTTACGTCACAATGCTTCCATACTCATAAGCTGCGACCACAGATGTCATATATACCATAGATCAAGCAAACGTATCTACTGAGCGTGTCAAATGAACTCAGTGAAATCCAGTGAGTTGTCCGTCTTTAATCGCAGCTTGCAGCTTTCGGGCGACAAATTTTGTAAGTTGAAGTGAACAAAAACATTAATAATGCCTTCTTAAGTAATATTAATTGCAACAACACAAAAAAAAATGCATACTCAAGGGCCTGAGACATATTTAAAATCATTGGCAAGTAACAACTTCAGTACAAAATCTGACACGCTCAGCCGCCATACAAATGAATGAACTTGTTTCTTCTATCCAAATCTAATTCTGTGGCTGCGACCATATATAACATGGACGTCTAACGCCAGCTCAAAGTTCCCCCAAAATCTATTTTATTGGTCAGTTGTGCTGTGCCAAGATGGGCAGGACATAGCGTGTTTCTTAACACCGCGCATATTTCGGCGCAACACCTTTGACAAATGTTTATAAGAGATATGAGGGAAAACTAGGATACGCTACTAAGGGAACATACCCATACTACGTGACCCTTTTTAAACGTTTTTTGACCCCCCCCCCCTCCCCCTGGTGACCAAGCGTAGTATATGCCAAGACAAGCCCCCCCCCTAGTATTTTTTGGTTTATGAAAACGCGTACTGCGAGAGTGCGGGCGTAGGTTAAATAGTAAATTTTAGTTGTAGAATTGTCCTTTTGGTTTTAAAAATTGTAGTGATGGGAAAAACGGTGGTGTAACTCCAATTTAAATTACATTATTACAAAATAATCTCGAAATATACTAGTCACGTGACAAGATACCAGATTCCCCCTCCTCCTGGTGACCAAGAGTGGTACTTTGACGGACCCCCCTCCCCCCCCCCTAAACAGGTCACGTAGTATGGGTATGTTCCCTCAGCGTTAGCGATTGGCAACTTGGCTAAGCACCCAGTATTGTGATATTAAGACTAGCGTGGTCGACATTCCGGAAATCGCCACGGGACCGTTGACCGCCGTGTCGCAGCGGTCGTCTCAGGGTAGGGTCCTAAGGGCAATCCAAATACCTTTCAGTTTTCTGGGTGCTTAGACAAGTTGCCAATCGCTAACGCTTAATCGTCAATCATAAACGAAAGGCAGCTAACTGTCTTTGTCGCAATAACATAAAAGAGTGACAGAGAGGGAAAACTACGATACGCTACTAATCTTTAGCCATTGGTAAGTTGGCTAAGCATCCAGTATTGTGATATAAGACTAGCGTGGTCGACATTCCGGAAATCGGCACGGGACCGACGACCGCAGTGTCGCAGCGGTTGTCTGCCTACTTGCCAGCTAGGGTTGTCACTTGCCAGTAGCCCTCATCATCATCATATCAGCCGAAAGATGTCCACTGCTGAACATAGGCCTCCCCCAAAAATTGCCACAATGACCCGTGCTGTGCCACCCGCATCCAGCGGACTATTGCGACCTTTACCATTATTACCGTAGGCAGCGATAGGCGATTTTTTGATTACTATGTCCATGGTTCTCAGTTCCTGCTTTCCATCAGGTGGGCTGAGTGCTCAGTTGTCTATGCATGTGGCTGTCTATGTATTTATGTATCTATATGTATCTTTCTATTAAATATATATATCGTCGCTTAGTAGGTACCCATATCACAAGTCTTAATTTAGCTTACCGTGGGACTAGGTCGATTTGTGTAAGATGTCCCAAGATATTTATTTATTTATTTTATTTCATCATCATCACATCATCAGTGTATATGAGTCCACTGCTGGGCAACGGCCTCTCTTTAGCCCATGGATGTATTAGGAGGTAAATGCTCATAATCGCCACGCTGGGCAAGCGGGCTGGATTGGCGATCGCAGTAGTCTTTATTTTGATGATGCTGCTGCCCATCATCAATATTTAATGCATTAATGGTCAGTGACACTTAAGTCCTTTAGCTGGCTCTTATGACCCCCGCGGGAAGAGTTGGGGTGGACAAATGTATTCTTACTGCAGTCATCACACGGCACAATTATTTTATTCATTTAAATTAAATGTCTCAGTTATATCGACAGCCCTGAACGCAGGTCGTCTCCGCGTAGAAACCAGTCGGTTATTCTGAAATTAATTCCACAAACCTGACTCACGAATACTGCACCGATACTCGAACGTTCTCACCTTAAACAAGATGGCGCTGGGATAGAAAAATATTGATTTGTCAAATGGTAGTTTATAATCGTCATCAGCCTATCTCAGTCCACTGCTGGACGTAGCCCTCTCCTATTAACTATGTGTATAGATGCATTAGGAGGTAAATGCCCATAATCGCCACGCTGGGTAAGCGGGTTGGCGATCGCAGTAATGTGTCCACTATGATGACGCTGCTGCCCATCATCAATCTTTTATCAAATAATCGTCAGTGAGACTTCAATCCCAATAACAAATTTATTTTAGTTCAATTTTTATAATCCAAAATGACGAAAATCCTATGTGGTTTATATTGATTTAAACTTCACGATTATCATTTTTTTTACAAGTAGAGTGCGTTCCGTTGGTATAGTAATCTCAGAACTAAATAAATAAATATCTGGGACATCTTACACAAATCGAGCTAGTCCCACGGTAAGCTCAATTAAGGCTTTGATATGGGTACCAGGCGACGATATATACAATAGATAGATTAGATAGATACATATAGATACTTAAATACGTTAGAGAACCGTGACCAAGGAACAAATATTTGTGATAAATAAATACACAAATAATGCCCTCGCCTGGATTCGAACCCGGAACCTCCAGCTTCGTTGGCAGGGTCACTACCAACTAGGCTACGGAGGCTGACAAACTTGAACCAACTGTACGTATTATATTCAAAAATTAAAACTAACTAATCTAACTATCCTAACCTATGTCTAAGATTGGCCATTGTGGCATTTTACCGATGCTGACGGCATTTCCTTGCTGTATCGCAATACTAATTTGAATTGTCAGCCTTTGTAGCCTAGTTGGTAGTGACCCTGCCTACGAAGCTGGAGGTTCCGGGTTCGAAATCGAATCCTGAATCCTGACGAGGGCATTATTTGTGTATTTATTTATCACAAATGTTTGTTCCTTGGTAATGGTTGTCTATGTACTTAAGTATCTATATGTATCTATCTATTATATATTATCGTCGCGTTGGTACCCACATCACAAGCCTTAATTGAGCTTACCGTGGGGCTAGGTCGATTTATGTAAGATGTCCCAAGATATTTATTTATTTTATATTTTACTGATGTGTTATGAGGTTTTAAGTTGATGATAAAGATTGTGTTCTGAACGTACATTGTCGATTATGAAATAATGCATGTTTTTTGGTTTTTTATATGTTTTCTAGGGTGCTTTTTATTTTTGCAATTTTGTAGGATGTTGGAACTTCGAACCAATAAAAGAGCTCTTTGCTCTCCCGATTGCAAAATTCTATGGGGCACCCTCTCATTCTGTTATTTGATAAGTAAACCATTTTTTTTTCAATTATTACAAACAAAAATTAGGGGTCGCTACCGAAATAATAAAAAAACGACAAATCATTTTGCCTTTCTTGAACTTCGTACTTCGGTAGCGACCCCTAATTTTTTTTTATAATAATTGAAAAAAAAAACATGGTTTACTTATTTATTCGAATATCCTACAAAATTGCAAAAATAAGGTGCACCCTAATGTTTTCGTTTACTTCTGGCGCATATAATATACTTATGAATAGTCAGGCAAAACCCCAAGGCGTACAATTTTCCTGTTTTTGAAAAGAAATTGGTAAATCCCCTTCGCAGTTGCATGACGGGACTCAGAATCATCCTTACTCATTATAGGTGACATATTTCTGAGAATTGTCATGTCTGGCTTTTGATGCATCTCTAATATTTATTTATTATTTGTGTTAGTTTTTAGTAAAACGTCCCACTTTGTCGCTTACCATATAGACGAGACTTCCTTGTATCTTCATATGAATAAACTGCCAAAGCGGCCTTATGTCAAACGACAAAGTGGGACGTTTTACTAAACTCACTCATATTTTATACAGGGCGTCCCACGGCGATGCCACATGGAGGGAAATGCCATGACCAAGGAACAAATATTTGTGATATTTATTGTGGTAAATAATGCCCTCGCCGGGATTCGAACCCGGAACCTCCAGCTTCGTAGGCAGGGTCTTGACTTGTAACATTAAGTATTCTTTCCTCACACGAACAGCGCATACCCATTTTGGGTACATAATTTGACACAACAAAAGCTTTTCACAAGAAAAGTCTCATGTGTGTGTTAAACTGTGGCGATTGCGTCGTTTTGAAGGTTCGTTTACTTGCGTACGCGCATGGAATTGGTCCCACGTTTTCAACCGTAGTCGTACCATGAGATTCCGCGTCGTTATTATCTTTTCATCACACCTATTCGGTAAGTGCGCCTGTGAGCATTGGCGATGCGCTGTGTAGATGCGTCATTACATTACCGCCATTTAAAAATAGTTGTGATTGATCCATCAAAGTTTTAATAGGCTATATTCTATAAACATTTATCAACGATCTTGCGCCAAAATATGCGCGGTGTTAAATAAAGCGCTATGTCCTGCCCATCTCAGCACAATTAAACAATTGTATTTGGGGGTATTTTTGAGCTGGCGTTAGACGTCCAATACGTCCATGTTATATTATGGGGCCCGTTTCTCGAACGCTTGTAACTTGTAATACAAGTGGAAGTCTCTTTTTAACACTTTTAATTGGATAAGGTAAGGACTTCCGCTTGTATTACAAGTTACAAGCTTTCGAGAAATAGGCCCATGGTCGCAGGCAAAATCGTCAAAATACTCTTCAATAATTTGGAAACTGTGACCAGTTTGTGACAAAAGATTTCGGTACCTACTACTTATTGTCTACCACTAAAATGACAAAAAATTGCCCACCCACTTCAAAAAAGGTGAGGTTCTCAATTACACAGAATTTGTGTATGAACGAGTAGGTATGTTAATTTTTGGAAATTCGGCCAAATTAAAGTTGGCTTTAATAAGTTGGTAGGTAAGTACTAAATATAAATATTGGTACCTATGCGAAATGCAAAGTGAATCATCTGCAAAATGTAGCTGCCAGCTGGCAAGTGATATTCGACAAAATGAAATTCTGCGAACAGGCATATAATTTGTATAGTAGTGCGAAAATTTAAAAAATCAAATAATAGATATAGAAAAAAATTTTAATAATATAAAAAAATTGTGGACCAAATCATGTATAGCTACTTAAGTGTACCTATTTATTTTAGTTTTATTATTTATTGTTAAAGTAAAATTATATGCGAGTATTTTAAGTACCTACCTGTTGCAAAAAAAGGGGAAATAAATCGCGATAAGGATAATTTATTTTAATATTCAATAAAAATACTATAAACTGAATGTAAAATTAAATTAAATGTGGTTACGTTGTATTTCAATTACTGATAAGAGATTAGGTTAACACGTTGAACGCCACGCCAAAAATGTAGTCTTTCCATTGGAGCCACAGGGGTCACCGGTGAGCCTAACCATGTTGAACCATTGGGGCCACGGGGGTCACCGGTGAGCCGTCGCGAGCCTTCATTTCAAACCTGTTTTACAGGCCACCGTTCACTTATTCCATCCAAAAACGTATGCAGGGTGAGCCGTGTGGCCCTAGAGAAGATACAAATAGCCTTGGTTCTTTTGTACTGTAAAGGACTTATGATTTTTTCGTCATTTTGTGAACTTAGTTAGGGTTGGCTTACTCTTCATAGGTAAAATATAGTTGAAGACTTGCAAATAAAGATTTTAAATATTGAGTTTGGTAAAAAAATAAAGTAAATTAGTTTTTAATGTTTATATTTATTTATTTACCTAATTTTAAGCGTATAACACAACTTTCAGTTGGGTTTAAAAATAGGTAACGTCGTCGACTTACTCGCTATCAAGATGGAACTAAAGTTTAAAAAAGCTTGTATTCTTTAGCTTTTCGTAAAACAATTTATCACAATTGACATAGTAAACTTAAAGGTATTCATTATAATTATAATTCTTATCAAAAGTAACAAAAGTACAAAATCATAATAGATAGTGAGTTCTGTCATGGTTTTGCTCCGGAATTGTTTAGAAGGAAGCTACTTTTTATATCGAGGGGGGCATTATCTCCAGATCGACGGAGTTGCTATGGGTAGCCCTGTGGCACTGGTTTAAGCGAATATCTGGATGGAGCATTTCGAGTCCAGCATAGATCTGCAACCATGGGCTGTGAAATTATGGAAGCGGTATGTCGACGATGTCTTCTGCGTTATGAGAGGTGGCAAGCATGAAGTTGAGCAATTACTCCTGTATCTCATTTCCATTCATACTAAAGTCAAATTCACATATGAATTGGAATCGGAGCGTAGTTTGCCTTTTCTGGACGTGAAGGTGATAGGTCGAGATGATGGTTCTTTGGCGCACACTGTCTATAGGAAGCCCACACAAACAGACAGGTATTTGAACGCTCTGTCTCACCACCACCCCCGGCAGCTTCAGTCTGTGGTTAATTCTCTAAAGAACAGAGCACATGACCTTTGTGACCCTGAATTTCTGGAAATTGAGTTATCGCACGTTCAGGAGGTTCTGAAGAGAAATGGCTACATAATGAACAGACTGCAACCCAGACGAATACCGAGGAAGAAACATTCAGATGTTGTGAGGCGACCAGCATTTTTGCCTTATGTCAGGGGTGTAACGGACAAAATAGGTACGCTTTTGAATAAGTATTCCATACCAACCGTTTATATGCCGTTATCAAAGGTGGCAGGATATCTAAGGTCGCCTAAGGATGTTTTACCTTATCACACACCGGGCGATATAAGATCGATTGTAGCTGTGGTAGTTTCTATATTGGGGAAACTAAACGCACCATATAGCGGAAAGGGTCAAGGAACATATCACGGCTGTTAAAAAGCGTCAAACGAATAAGTCTGCTGTGGCCGAGCAATTGTTGGAGTCTGGACCTAACCACTGGATTGAGCTCCATAACCCGAAAGTCCTCTCAACCGAGCATATACATCATAGCCGAAAAGTACGTGAAGCTATTGAAATTAAGAAACATCGGAATTTCAATTAAAATGAGGGGCAAGGAATCTCGTCCGCGTAGAATCCCGTGATTTACAAATGTAAGCGTGGTGAAACATCCATTTTAAAGCCATTGGATGTTGTGAGTGTTGTATGTAGACCTAGTGACAACCCTAGCCTAGAAGTGAAAAAAGCTTAAATGTCGTTACAAAACTGACATCGAAGATAACTTTTTTGGAGAGTTAAGCTAATTGGGTGTCCCTAGAAGTGAAAATGCCCGGATACCAGCCGTACTGATAGTTGCGAGACTTGCGAATGCGCATGCAAATGCGGGGTGTGCGGGCGGGTGAGCCGCGGCGTGACCCCGCGGCCCCCGCGGAAGGAAGTTCACAATTCCTTCCGTTCAGGCCACGCGGCTCACCGGTGAGCCTTTTAATGAAACTCGAGTTTTTATGACGTTTAAGCTAGTATCTCTTAATCTATTTTGCTAAATATAATATTCTGCATCCAAAATGACCAAAATCTCATTTTTGAGAAAATAGCCCATTACTCGATTTCACCATGGCCTCAACGGAAATATCGTGAAGGCCCACCGGTGAGCCGCGTGGCGTCCAACGTGTTAAGGAAAGCAATAAATTAATTATTAATGTAATTGTTTACAAATTACTTCAGGAAAAACTAAACTTATTACTGATAAAAACATTTAAAAGTAACATCTATTTTTATTTAGTATAACGGACCCTTATTTTTGTACCTACTGTAAAACCTAAAATATCTACCGTCAAAAGTTGTCATAAGGGTGAAAGAGATGCTTTCAGACCCTAAACCGCACAAATATTAGCTCATGTTCGTAATTTAAATTTAGAACAAAAAACAAATGAAAACACGGCATGTTCACATATTTTTGCGCACCCCGTCCGCTTAGATACATCAGTCTCCACGGCGTATGGGAAAAGGCTGTAGAAGAGCGAAGTGGGGGGGGGGAGTAACACGGAACCCGTCCAGCCACATCCCCACTTAAATGCGAAATGCCGTAAACTTATATACGATTCTGACCTTTAACTGCAAAGGAATAAGTACTTGAATTGCTTGAAAACAATCTCACCTTTCTATTCCTTTTACGATGGGTAAAGAGTTTTAAATGAAACTCACTGTCTTTGGCCGTCGCGAACCTCTATACAAGTGTTGTCTCTCTCTCGCACTTGCAGTTCAATACGTAAGTGTGACAGCGTGGCAATACCGTGGTTCGCGGTAGCCCTCAAAACCTCTCATATTGTGCACTTTTATAAAATCAACCTTAACAGTTTGAACTTAAGTCCATTTTGGTCTGAACTTGGAATGGTCGTTACGACGTTCTTAAAATTGACGCGCGTAAAATGAGAACCGTGTTCAAATTTTAAAATTCTCAGAATGGTCGGGTTCATTATTTAAAAAGAATTAAGCCATTTCGAGCAATAAAATACTCCATTTACGTTGAAAAAGTTTGTCTTTGCTTGGTTTTAGTTTTTTTAGTGTTGTTTTTATTAAACGGTTTTTATTAACTTCACCGCGTATCAACTGTCGTCGATGCTTCAAATCTTGTGATCGATTTCTCGACCACTTCTACTGCACCAAAATCAATGAAATTTGGAACTCTTATCAAGTCCCCATGACAATGCAATAATATAATATTTGTATCCTTGTATCCTCAAAGCCTGATGCTGCAGACGTACTGCTTGCCTTGACCGAGTGTGTTAGACACGTGAAAATGAATGTATAGCATGTTTGGCATAATCAAATTCTAACAGCTTGATCTTGACTTCCAACTCCTCACTCCTGATGCTGCAGTACTGCCTACAATAACCACAAGGTTTATCTTTTATCGATATCTTGATTTTAAAGAAGTTCTTTAGATATTACTTAAGTAGAAACATGCGAATTTAATACTAACGTCCAACTCCTCAAATCTGATACTCCAATGTTACTGCCTGCCACAACCGCTAGGTTTAGCGTTATGCATATTTTGAAGTACTGCTTTAGATATTTGGTAGAAACATACGGATTTCATTACCATCATCATCATCATCATATCAGCCGAAAGACGTGAAGTGGTGAATAAAGGCCTCCCCCCAACGATTGCCACAAGGACCGGCCCTGTGGAGGCCTACCCACGCTGCGCCTTCCAGTACGTGACCGCCACTCGAGAACCTTACCGTCCCAACGGCCATCGGTTCCACGCGCAACGAGCCCCGCCCACTGCCACTTCAGTTTAGCGATTCGAAGAGCTATATCGGTTACTTTGATTCTGCTGCGGAAGGTCTCATTTCTAATCCGATATCGCAGAGAGACTCCTAGCATAGCCCTCTCCATTGCCCTTTGGGTGACATTGAGCCTTCTTACGAGGCCTGCAGCCCTCCAGCTGATATAGTGACAGCGTGAGTGGATCGCGTAGGGTGAGCCGTCGGGCCTGCGACCCTCCAGCTGATATAGTGACAGCGTGAGTGGATCGCGTAGGGTGAGCCGTCGGGCCTGCGGCCCTCCAGCTGATATAGTGACAGCGTGAGTGGATCGCGTAGGGCTAGCCGTCGGGCCTGCTGCCCTCCAGCTGATAGAGTGACCGCGTGAGTGGATCGCGTAAGACGAGCTAGACTGCTAGACTGACAGCGTAAGTGGATCGCGTAGGGTGAGCCGTCGGGCCTGCGTCTCTCCAGCTGATATAGTGACAGCGTGAGTGGATCGCGTAGAGTGAGCCGTCGGGCCTGCGGCCCTCCAGCTGATATAGTGACAGCGTGAGTGGATCGCGTAGGGCGAGCCGTCGGGCCTGCTGCCCTCCAACTGATAGAGTGACCGCGTGAATGGTTCGCGTAAAGCGAGCCGTCGGGCCTGCGGCCCTTCAGCTGATATAGTAACAGCGTGAGTGGATCGCGTAAGGCGAGCTAGACTGCTAGACTGACAGCGTGAGTGGATCGCGTAGGGTGAGCCGTCGGGACTGCGGCCCTCCAGCTGATAGAGTGACCGCGTGAATGGTTCGCGTAGAGCGAGCCGTCGGGCCTGCGGCCCTCCAGCTGATAGAGTGACACCGTGAGTGGTTCGCGTAGAGCGAGTCGTCGGGCCTGCGGTCCTCGAGCTGATAGAGTGACAGCGTGAGTGGTTCGCGTAGAGCGGGCCGTCGGGCCTGCGGCCCTCTAGCTGGTAGAGTGACAGCGTGAGTGGTTCGCGTAGAGCGGGCCGTCGGGCCTGCGGCCCTCCAGCTCATAGAGTGACAGCGTGAGTGGTTCGCGTAGGGCGGGCCGTCGGGCCTGCGGCCCTCCTGCTGATAGAGTGACAGCGTGAGTGGTTCGCGTAGGGCAGGCCGTCGGGCCTGCGGCCCTTCAGCTGATAGAGTGACAGCGTGAGTGGTTCGCGTAAGGTGAGCTAGACTGCTAGACTGACAGCGTGAGTGGATCGCGTAGGGTGAGCCGTCGGGCCTGCGGCCCTCCAGCTGATAGAGTGACCGCGTGAATGGTTCGCGTAGAGCGAGCCGTCGGGCCTGCGGCCCTCCAGCTGATAGAGTGACACCGTGAGTGATTCGCGTTGAGCGAGTCGACGGGCCTGCGGTCCTCCAGCTGATAGAGTGACAGCGTGAGTGGTTAGCGTAGGGCGAGCCGTCGGGCCTGTGGCCCTCCAGCTGATAGAGTGACAGCGTGAGTGGTTTGCGTAGAGCGGGCCGTCGGGCCTGCGGCCCCTCCAGCTCATAGAGTGACAGCGTGAGTGGTTCGCGTAGGGCGGGCCGTCGGGCCTGCGGCCCTCCTGCTGATAGAGTGACAGCGTGAGTGGTTCGCGTAGGGCAGGCCGTCGGGCCTGCGGCCCTTCAGCTGATAGAGTGACAGCGTGAGTGGTTCGCGTAGCGCGAGCCGTCGGGCCTGCGGGCCTCCAGCTGATAGACTCACAGCGTGAATGACTCGCGTAGGACGTGCCGTTGGACCTGCGGTCATCAGGTTGATAAGACTGAGAGTATGAGTATACCCCTCGGGTTCGGGTAGGGCATGCCGTCGGGCTTGCGGCCGTCCGGTTGATAGACAGAGAGTGTGAGTCCCTCCGGTTCACGTAGTGCGTGCCATAGTGCCGGCGAGGCTATGGCTCTCCGGTTGATAGACTGCATGGATTGACCCTTTGGGCCCTCGGTTCACGTCGGACTTTCCGTCAGACCTGCGGTCCTCCGGTTGGTCGACTGACAGTATGAGTTTATATTTTAGTCTCGAAATTCGACTTGTATAATGTGTACAATATAAAAATTTTACCTTGATTTTCTCAATAAACCAAATTGATTGATATATTCCTTATTGTCGGATCTCTGTTATCTAAGGTATTGTATGAATAACATGTCATTTGAGACACTTCGGGCATTCAAGCTGACATTAATTTAGTGTCGGATTTCTAAAAATATCTATTCAGCAGGGATTCCCCTCTCGATACACATAAAATAATGTCCATTACGTTTACATACTCGTATGTGTCGTGATTCAAGCGCGAGAGTTAAACGCTAGCATTCATAATTGTATTGCATATTACAAACAACATCTTTGATCTAGAATAAGTAGGTATAGTATCGGAAATTAACTTTACAATTGCACTAAAAACTTGAAAATAAATTAAGTAAAAAAAGTTTTAATTTAAACGGTTTTAATTGCACCAAAAACTAGAAAATAAAAATTAGTTGTAACTAAGCGTAGATGCTACTTTCTGTAGATTAGTCACGTGAAACTATTATCACCGTAGTCTTCCCAAGTTGGATGCTGAAAGCCACGTTTAGCCTCTATGTCAGTGGATTAAGCGTTACCTAATCGGAAACTTTTACCAAACTAAAATAAAAACGTGGGGCGTTATTATAAAGAAACATACAAGTTCAAAATATGAAATTGTAGCTTTAATTTTGCAATTAATCATCCTTCTGTTCCAACACTTCTACAGAGGTAAATAACTTTTATCAAAAACTTATTACACTATTGCTGTCTTGATTTCTATGTTTGTTCTTAAATAACTATAGTGACTTAAACACAATTGCATACGCCCCACGTTTTTATTTCAGTTTGGTAAAAGTTTCCGATTAGGTAACGCTTAATCCACTGACATAGAGGCTAAACGTGGCTTTCAGCATCCAACTTGGGAAGACTACGGTGATAATAGTTTCACGTGACTAATCTACAGAAAGTAGCATCTACGCTTAGTTACAACTAATTTTTATTTTCTAGTTTTTGGTGCAATTAAAACCGTTTAAATTAAAACTTTTTTTACTTAATTTATTTTAGTGTTGTCGCTTGATGTTTGTACTTTTAGGGTCCATATTGGCACTTATACAATTTTTTCTTCGAATATTTTTACTAATACCGTTTTTTACTCATAATCATCATTATTCCGAAATTTTTTTCTCATACTTTTTTTCTTACTAAAAATTATACTTCTACCTACAATGTTCATAACGATTTTTATTTCGAAATTTTATCCTCCTAAAGTCGTCAAGTAGATTAATCTATACTCATAAAGTTATTTGAAATAAATTGTTTATTTATAAACATTTTCCCATTAGGTTCACTGTTGTGGTATAATTCTTTTATGAATAACATAAACTATGTAGTCATAATGGGCTTTCTGCAGAAACTGTTGTGACATACTCAACTTTAGCATATTTCTTTGTGGCAGATTTCGAGTTGTTCGAATATTATTCGAGCATAATTTCGATGCTCCTATTTATGATGAGGCATAATCTGGATGTGCATAAAAAGTATCGGCATAGTTTGTTTTAGCATAACAGAGAAGGAATAATTGCAACCTCTCAATATAATCGAGGTAGTAGTAATATTCCATACTTTACTTACTGTGTTACTGAGCTGAATACTTTCTAGGTTGCTAAAAAAAAACAACCTCGAAGACTAAGGCGGGAGCAAAGCTCCCGCCTTAGTCTTCTAACCTAACCTATCCGAGTCGGATCTGCCCCGGAAGGTTTTGTTCGCTCGCTTCGCTCGCTCACTGCAGAAATTTTCACCCTCACAACAAATTCTGCCTGACGAAAAAGGCAAGTTTCGAACATGTGGCTACATGCCAAAAAATGCAAATCTAATTTCTGTCTTATAACACTCGGCGTAATTAATGATATGCCAAGATAGTTTCGGACAAAATGACATTCGAAATATTGTTATTTAAGCCAAGTGATGTTTCTGTCTCATTAAGTTGATGCCAAAATAGATTATACCAAGTCTGGTATGTCCTAAGCATTTCGGACAAAAAAAGTTTAGAGGGAACCCGTTTAGTACAGTACCTACTCTGCCACAACCTGATATGTGCAGGTAGCTAGTTTACAGTAACAGTACGATTTATATTTAATTAAACAAAAATAATTCATACATAAAACCAGTACAGATAAAAATAAATACCTATAACATTAGAATATATAGCATAAAATAAGTATAGTGAAAAATTATGTAAACATAAAAGTTAGTACTAAAAATATGTATGAAAAACAATATTATGAACATAAATAATTCTATGTGATGATGATTATGAACAAAGATTATTCTAAATACCGATCATTATGAAATTAAATTGTATAAGAAAAATTTTCGGAGTTCCAATAATCTAAGTTGCAATTTTATAAATACTTTGGCGCACCCGTACTTTTATTACAACATTTTAATCTTGTCTTCAACTATTTTGTACGAGGCGTACGAGCTAAAATTCAGTGGTGATATAATAGTACCTATGTACTATTACGATACAAATGCGAAAAAAAATAAATTCGGAACGAGTGGAGATAAATTAAAGCACGGCCGAAGGGTGCCTACTAGGTACGATACATGTGCGAAACGAAATCCGTAACTCGTGTCGATTTAAGTTTCTCCACTCGTTTAAAACTTCATTTTTTTGCACTTATTGTAATGTACTATTTCAGTACAGGTGGTGCTTTTTTTTTTTGCACTCGTTTCGAACTTAATTTTTTTCTCAGTTGTATCGTAATGTACTACATATTAGGTTATAATATAATACTCTTTCCAACCAGCTTGTCAGTACAAAAAAGTTGGTTGTTCAAAGAAAATTTTAATTTGTCGCCTTTTTCTACTAACAGTTATAATATACCTACCTAAATGTTATAATCCGCTCCTACAAGAATAAGTGAAAAATTAAAAGGTTATTGTCTACGGCCAAAGGATTAGTATTCTAATTCTAGTAATCGCGGATTAATTTTTATCATCATTAATTTTATGGCTGCACATTGATTTCGGTAGGTACTTTTTAATATTTCGATGTAACGTTGAATGTTGACGTTTGTATAACTTCTCGCAGTTGTGAGACTGAGAAGCAAAACATTTTATTGTTAAAAAAACAAATAGTGGCTTAATAATATGTGCATGATAGGTTAAATTGCCAAAGAAGTGTTAAAACATTATTTAATTTAAAAATATCGATCGAATTTAAATAATCGTAACTTATTTATATTTGTTAATTTTATTATACAATAAAATTTGGCATACAAATCCCTATAAAATATTATTGTTATCTAGCCGGGTGTAAATATTGCAATATTGTGAATTTTATTATACAGCGTGTGTATTTGATACGGGCGAATATTTTAGTGGCGATTACTATCGGACCTAGGGAACCTACTTACATAAATTTCTTTAGGAAATTAAGGTATTTGTTTTTTCATACTGAATAATTGAGCACGCAATGTATAGCATCCACTGGTAGTCACATTAATTAACGTAGACATAAGTATCTTTAAACTTCATATGGGTATCATCATATCATGTCAGTTGGGCGGCATACATTGCTGCTGGGTTGCACTTTAGAAAAATCATTACACCTAATTAACAACAAAATTTAATGAAATGATTATCTTATACGATTCGTAGGATCAGATATTATAGCTGGATTAATTATTCGCCCGTATAAAGCACACGCTGTATTTTGAAAATAGATAAAAACTTGTAACAATATATTATATATTTTATTATAATCCCCTTATTCAAAACCGGCCTAATTGGCCTTTCTCAAAACTTGCATCAATAACTTGCTGGTGTAAATTCAGTAGACTTAGCAGAGTTAGGCTTAATAAAGGCACGAGAGATGAGGTCACGCACACATCAACATGTGATGGAAACACACGGGAAATTTGAAATTAGTATTATTTTTTCGTACTGACAGCAAACCCAATTGCAACTGTAAGATTGACCAAGAAGTTTGTTCAAGGGATTTGCTTTAATATTTTGACGCAAGTCATTCATTCATTCACTACATTTTTTGCAATTACCTAGTAGGTACAGTCAAGTGCAAAAATAAGTATCGAAAGAATCCGTTCATAAATATGTTACGACGTTCTTATTACACAGAATTAGAGTGCACTGGGACATATTTTTGAATGTTTTTGTATACCCCTTATTTTGTCTTCGACTGTACTTCATTTGGATGTGTGTGTAATAATTCACCTCAACTCTGGTGATATTGCCTGATAGTAAAAGATGGGAAATCTATCTCGCCGCGACATACTGTCGTGTCGCACCAATCATGTGCTAAGCGTGCAGCTATAGGTATTGTGCAGAGCCATTTCCTGTATCAATTGTCAGTAAAAAAAAAGTTAACAAATATGGCTGACTTTCCATAGCATTTGACGCCTTTGACACATATCGTGAAACACGTTCGCAGATATATTTTAATTAATACTAATAAATATCAATAATTTTGACTAAAAATGTATGTTAGCTCAAGGATTAAGATTCTAAATTCGTAATAAAACTAAGTCTTTATTCTTAAAGTGTGTGATTATGGAATAATGGAAGTTTCTAGGTTTGCTTATTATAGTTTTTTTTAGTGTTTACTGACGATTGGTAAACAAGTATTTTCCAGATTGTTCGGTCGCCATGTTGCAACACGAAGTAACGGGAAATATCGAATTGAGCCGATATTTGTATTCGGTTCGCGGAACAATGGGACTTGGAGACGGGTCGGCTTTCGACGCGTGGGAACGATTTCGGAAATAGGTGTTTTTAGTGGTTAGTGGAGCGTGTTTGTTTTATTAATTGATTAAAAATAAATATAATATTATCTTCGGTTACCGCGAGGATTACACATGAAATAAAACTACGAAAACGGATAAACTCGAGTATATTAACTAATTTTAACTTCATAAATAATAGGATAGAACCGGCGTAGATTTTTTATTTTGTCTCTTGTCTTCATTCTGAAAATACTTGTAATGAATAACTAGCTTAATTGTGCAAATTTATTACGTCCTTAAAATTTTTTGTCTGTGTGTTTCTTTGTGGGTAGTTTTGTAGTTGTCTTTCTTATTTTAATGGAGGTAGGTCTATAAAATTTCCTCCGTTGTTGTCGCCCGCAGACCACGAACCCTGTAAATTGTTCGAAACGTCAGAATGAAGTTAAAGTTAATTAATATATGTACGCGTGTTTATCCGTTTCCATAGTTTTATTTAATGAGTAATCCTCGCGGTAAATGACGAAAATATTATATTTTGTTTATTGAGCAAAATAAGAAACTACCTACTCTATGAAATTCGTTCGTTACACAAAACGTGATTCGTCTAAATTCGTTGATTCGTAGAGTGGGGGATAGAATGAGCGAATGCTCGTTTGGTCTAAATCCATCTTAGATAGGCACAGCAGCGAAATTCGAAATCCGCGAATTTCGGGAATTTGTCTCAGTCACTCCAACGAAGGCGTCATTAGAGTGACAGAGACCAATTCCCGAAATTTACGAATTTCGAATAGAAGCGGTAGAAGGCCAGATTGATTAGCAATAGGCATCTTCATATCCTACAAAACAATAAAGTTAAAGTTATCCGTGACTGGCCGCGTGGTGACGGCAGTAAGAATACATTTGTCACCAGTGTCACCACCCCAACTCCTTCTGCGGGTGTTGTAAGAGTCGACTAAGGGATTGAAGTGTCACTGACCAATTGACCATTATTTGATGAAAGATTGATGATGGACAGCAGCGTCATCATAGTGGACACATTACTGCGATCGCCAATCCGCTTGCCCAGCGTGGCGATTATGGGCATTTACCTCCTAATGCGTATAGCATAGTTAATAGGAGAGGCCTACGTCCAGCAGTGGACTATCATAGGCTGATGCATGTATCCGCAACTTCGTCGTTTTCCCTTATGCCAACAGTCAACCCAAAACATTTAAAACCTAACCGCTCCGAACCAAATCTAACGCAAAAGTTCCACACTGGCAGCGTCACCACGCTGTATAGCTAATGGAATCCTTCCCATGGATTTTTTCCTATTTTGTTACAATTTTCCATAGACTTTGTATGGCGGTAACAAAGGAGTGATTCCGGAAAATCTATGGAAATTTTGGGACAATTTTTTTCCTTTTGGGATCGGGAGTAGAAACAACCAAAAAATTACCCATAAATTCAAAATCATGTAAATGGACATAATAAAAAGAAATACCTACTCTAAAAATACTACTCTTAATGTCAGTCAGTTATGTCATGCAGTATTGAATCAGAACTGAGATACAAGCTTTATTTATTTATGTACTTAAGTATTTGTTACTTGGTGAGTGACGAAAAAATTAACACCCAATTTTTTTCATTGCACAAAGATATGGCTAATATTTTGGTCGTTATAAATAACGAAGTCGATAAAAAATACGATATTGATATGCACATAAGTATGTACAATCATATAACTAAGTCCAAATGCTATCTCCCAAGATCTGAAATTTTATCTGGCTTTAGATAACCGCACCTTTTTGATTATAGTTGTAAATGTATAAAAAAGGCGCGGCCGATCGATTAAACTTGATATTTGATTAAACATAGTGACTAGCCCGACATGAGTGTAAGCCGCTGTCATTTTTGTTTTTTTTTAAGCCTTACGCCCTTAGGCCAGCCGTACACCTGTAAGTTCTTACGTAAGTTATAGGGACGGGGCTATACTAAGGAATGAGATAGTGATATTCGCCGCGCATTCCTTAGTATAGCTACGTCCCTATAACTTACGTAAGAACTTACAGGTGTAAGAGCGCTCTAAGACCAGCCGTACACCTGTAAGTTCTTACGTAAGTTATAGGGACGGGGTTATACTAAGGAATGAGAGGTGAATATCACTATCTCATTCCTTAGTATAGCCCCGTCCCTATAACTTACGTAATAACGAGATATCGGACAAATGTGCGTCATTGTTTGCAATAATAATGAACATGACTATAAAAGTTGAATATATTAATAACTAAAAGAATAATTTTCTGAAATTTTATGTCGAAGCTTTAAGATGATTATTTACAAAGGTTTTCATAGCAATCGGTGTCAAATAGGTATTATTTTGAAAATGATTAAATGATTAATTATTTTATCAATATTACATAATTCTATGTTGAATTTAAGATGTTTATTTACAAAGATTTTCATAGCTACCAGTGTCAGATAGATAATTTTTTGAAAATGATAAAATGATAAATTATTTAATCAATTTTAGAGTCGTGCCTTATTATTGCGAACTATGACGCACATTTGTCCGACCTCTGGTAATAACTTATAAGTATACGGCCTACTTAGGCCGAAATTACACCTGTCAGTTCTTACGTAAGTTATAGGGATGAGGCTATACTAAGGAATGAGATAGTGCTCGAGTGGAGACCACGGCTAGGCAAACGCAGCGTAGGACGTCCACCCACAAGATGGACAGACGACCTTATGAAGGCGGGACACGCTGGATGCAGGTCGCATCTAACCGGTACATGTGGAGGTCCAGAGGGGAGGCCTATTATGTTCACCACGTGGGCCTGATGTGTTTGACGGTGTTGACCCCCCCCTACCCTTTTATTACTGGCATTTTTTTCAAAATTAATTAAATTTCCTTATAAATCAAAATTGTATGTTGATCTTAAGATGTACTACAGAATGTACAGATGTTTTTTGAAAAGAGTTGTCCGGCTGAGTTTCTTTCCGGCACCAATATTGGGATACCTTCCTAACAATACAATCATACAAAGGGCGGAAATTCTTCTCAGGCAGAGCCGTAGGGACAGAACCGGCGTAGATTATTTATTTTGTCTCTTGTCTTCATTCTGAAAATACGTGTAATGAATAACGAGCTTTTTTTATATTTATGTATTTACAAAACTACAATTTATGTACATAGATTAAATCTAACTAATCTACTTAACCCAACCTATATCTAAGATTTGTACCGAGGATGCTGGCGGCATTTCCTCGCTGTATCGCAATACTGATGCGTTGTGCGAGGAAGTCGCCAGCTCTTCGGTCTTTAGTTACATCAACCAGACGTTTCGCGATTTCAGCAAACAATTCGCGTGCGCTGGGGCCCCATGAACCTAAAGTTAACTTGCTTAATTTGCAAATTTAGCGTATACTAAAAAAGGCACCACTACACTACTGTAGGTACACTACTGTACTAAAAAAAAACTTTTTTTACCTACTGTCAACAAATAGGGGCAAAGCCAGTCGAACGAACACATGCTGCGTACTTGACCACCGTCTTATCTATCAAGGAGGTCAAGGGCACAGATAACGTAGGCCTTATTTTGATGAAGTAGAACGCTGTGTTTTTTGTTTGAGCTATATCTTAGTTGTCTTATTTAGTAGTACACAACTTTCTTACCTCCAAATAGGTATACGGTTTTGCTCTAAGGGCCTTATTGGGTAGTTCTATGCGATTATTCAGTCGCAACAATCAAGTCATTACCATTCCCAAATTATTGACGAACTGCGTATAAATAGTGGACTCATTTTCGATTATCTTGTAACAGACGCATGTTTGTCTGCTATTCTGGCATAATAGTCTCGTTTGCTTTTATAAAACGGTAAATAGAGTGGTGATGGTAATGAACAAAAAAAACGCGTAACGAAATCGCATAGAAACACCGTATTACGGCTACGTATTGCAATATCTAAAATTAAAAAACCTATTCACGTTCAAAATACCTAAAATTTAAATGCCTAATGGTGTTTTGACTAAAATTCAAAATGTAGAATCCTCATCCTTGCGAAACTTAAAAAGAGAAGACGATGGGGCGAAGCACCCCATTAAAAAATAACAAATTTATACCTCCCCTACTCTAACCTGGATAGGTACGTTAGGTACCTTTTATCCCTTAGAGCAGAAATCGAAGTCCCGCGCAGCGGGGCTTCGTCGACCGGTTCCCAAGTTTACTAAAATTCTATGGACAACAGTATTTTGACCATGAGTATTTTAAATCTTGGTATAACACATTTTGGTGATATAGCTATTAGTTAGTATTAGTATTTTAAACTTCATATATTTAGTCCAATAGGTATTTTAAACTTTTTACTTCTTACTTCCTTAATATTAACTTTCTGAGAGATTCGAACGAAAACCCACGTGACCATTTCCATACATTATTATGGTCACGTGACTTATCGCTTATCGTATACGATTGCAAAATGGCGTCTTGGTTAGGCCTGCTGGTCTCATTAAACGGTTTGCTTACAATTTTACATTGTTCCCAATTACTATTAAGGTGCATTCAGACCAAACGAACATTCGCTATTCTATCCCCCTCTCTACGAAATCAACGAATCACGTTTTGTGTAACGATCGAATTTCGTAGAGTAAGGGGTTAGAACAGCGAATGCTCTTTTGGTCTAAATGCACCTTAAGCGGCGACCGGCGACTTTACTTAAACCTATTGTTTTTGTCTTATTACGACTCTCAATGCATAATAACCATAATTATTATTATTGTACTGCAGTTAAAATATGGTAGCAAATAGTACCAATTACTATTATAGCCATCTAATTGTAATTGTATTGTGTTCATACCATTGTCTGTCGTACAGTAAATACCATACCTATGATTCAGTGCGAATGATTTAATTGTGAATGGGTTTTATTCATAGTATCAATAGAAGGAAAATACGTTTCTTACAAGCCGTCTAACTAAACATGCGTTTACTCACGTAAAACTCTGTGCGCAACAATGTCTACAATTGCATACAATCCAGGTCAAAAATATAGATACGCGCAAGCCGCATAAAATATGTATACAGAACCGCATAATTAAGGTGGATTTACACCAAACGAGAGAATGCTTATTCTATCCCCAGTCTACGAAATTCGTTCGCTAAGTACACAAAACGTAATTCGTTGATTTCGTTAAGGTGCATGCAGACCAAAAGAGCATTCGCTGTTCTATCCCCCACTATACGTAATCAACGAATCACGTTTCGTGTAACGATCGAATTTCGTAGAGTAGGGGGATAGAACAGCGAATGCTCTTTTGGTCTGCATGCACCTTATAACAATGTACGCATTTTATTTGCTTTTAATCCGTAATTGCACTAATACTATAAGGAAAAAATCTTGATCCTATGTTATCTATACCTGTTTTTATGAATTAGCAATAAAAACTCATTTCCGACTTTAGTAGATTAGATTAAAATAACACTCAGTCGGTGGCTGTTTCATAGTGACTGCGACGAGAATCGAGATAATACATATACATATATCTACGTATCCTTGAAAGAATGAGAATGAGTCATAGGTTGGCAAGGGACGGCATGATTTGGGGAACCTGCGGGTGATGGGCCGGGAGTCCCGTCATCCTCCGATTTTGTCAGCCTCTGTAACCTAGTTGGTTAGTGACCCTGGCTACGAAGCTGGAGGTTCCGGGTTCGAATCCCGGCGAGGGCATTATTTGTGTAATTATTTATCACAAATATTTGTTCCTTGGTCATGGCTGTGTATGTATTGAAGTATCTATTATACAGTGTGTTACCACGACCCAGGCTTTTACAAAAATGGGTAATAATACGCATTACTGGCAATCGTTTTCGAGTATTAAGAGTTGATAAATATTTAAATTAACTGTACAATTATTTTAATTTCGTTCGAACGATCAATGTAACGCGTGTACTGCTTAGTTGTCAAACGTTGCGAGTGGCTCCGATCTGTCATTGTCAAGTGCCGATTAACGATTTATTTTGAAGTACATTGCTTCTCAATTAACTTTTCTTAGAAAGTTAATTACTTTGAAAATTTGGATTTTTAAACAAATAATGCACATGGTTTGGCTAAGAATCTGCATCTCAATCCTCGGTTCAAAAAAAAGCCTGCATCATGTTAACACACTGTATATATCGTCGCCTGGTAACCACATCACAAGCCTTAAGGTGCATTCAGACCAAAAGAGCAGTCGCTGTTCTAGCCCCCGCTCTACGAAATCAAACAATCACCTTTTGGTGTAACGATCGGATTTCATAGAGTGGGAGGTTAGAATAGCGAATGTGCGCTTGGTCTGAATGCACCTTTATTGAGCTTACCGTGGGACTAGGTCGATTTGTGTAAAGGTGCGTTCAAACCAAAAGAGCATTCGCTATTCTAACCCCCCACTCAACGAAATTCGATCGTTACACAAAACGTGATTGGTTGATTTCGTAGAACGGGCGATATAGAACAGTGAATGCTTTGGTTTGAACGCACCTTAAGATGTCCCAAGATATTTATTTATTATTTTATTATTATCCGCCCAGAGAGGTCCCGAGCCGGATAGCCCTCAAGTGTTCCGAAGTGCTATCGGGAGAGTAGGCTGCTGTAGCAGCCGACAAGACGGGCCCTCAAGGGCTTTTTATTTGCAATTTTATTTGCAATCGACTCACAAATGTTGGTATTCTTACTGCCGTCACCACTCTCGATAACAGTTATCTACCAGCTGTACCTCATCGTTGGTAACACTGCCCTCTTTCGGAGAACGAATGATACGTCACTGATAAAAGGTCCGTTTTACAATACGCTGCATTTGACTGTTAGTATTACTACAAACTTGTAAACTATAGTCTGCGATTTTTAGGAATTAACTTTTGATAGTTTAGAAATTACCCTTATATCTATGACGTTAAGGCTATTATCAAACCGGAATGAGAAAGGGATTCGAAAGTACTGTTGACACAAAATTTTATCTAGAAAAGGTGGTTACAAATGTATTCTTACTGCCGTCACCACATGGCTTATATAAGAAATACACAAATATAAAAAAAAAATATTTTATATTTAGATATTAATGATACACATTTAGTCCAGTTACTTTAGGTACAGCCTGGCAAAAATAGTAGAAATTAAAAAGTGGCAACATTGTAGTGTCGTCCCGTTTTCTCACGCGTATTGATTTGAAAGGGACGACACTACGATGTTGCTACTTTTTTAATTTCTACTCTTTCTTGCCAAGCTGCACTAAGTCTTTACTTTAAATGGATTAAGTACCACTATTTTATTTTTGTCAAAAGGCAGCTACCTGGAATGTCCGGAGATGACTAATTCAGGTAACAAAATCAGAAATGATTCATGCTCCTTTCTCAAATGCGGTTTAAGCTCGTCAGATTTACCGATAATATATTATAGGTACATACTTATATTATTAGTGACCAGGATGCTTAGCCAAGTTGCCAATCGCTAGCGCTTAGTAGCGTATCGTAGTTTTCCCTCTCTGTCACTCTTTCATATTAGTGCGACAAAAACAGTTAGCTGCCTTTCGTTTACGATTGACGATTAAGCGTTAGCGATTGGCAACTTGTCTAAGCACCCTGGTCGCAGGAGTCCGCTGGATGCGGGTGGCACAGGACCGGTCATTGTGGCAATGTTTGGGGGTCTATGTTCAGCAGTGGACGTCTTTCGGCTGATATAATTATGATGTTGTTAGTAAAGGCCAAGCCACACCGGGTGACTGTGCAGCACGTGCGCGTGGGCGTGTGCATATATTTTTTTTAATTCCACGTAGGTGGTAAACGAGCATACGGCCCGCCTGATGGAAAGCAGTCACCGTAGCCTAAGGGCGCCTGCAACCCCGTATATTAGATGACTCACCGCTTTTTTACAATTTCGGAGCAATTATATCCGGAGTAATTATTTTAGTAAACACCTGAAGGGTCTACGGAAAAAACATGTCTAGTCATTTTAAATTTCAGAAAGAAAAACAACCTTACTTTTAACGGAACAAGGTGCAAATTTTCCCTGATTTTCGCCAAGGACTACACATGTTCTTTCCGTGGACCCTTCACCTATGGTTTTTAAATACGTATTCCAACAATATGTAACATATATTCTCACACATGTTAAGGTGCATTTAGACCAAACGAGCATTCGCTCATTCTATCCCCCACGCTATGATATCAACGAATATTGACGAATCACGTATTTGTGTAAAGAACGTATTTTGTAGAGTGGGGGATAGAATTAGCGAATGCTCGTTTGGTCTAAATGCACCTTTAGGGTTAAAAATAAGAATGAAATAAATCACTTTACCTTTCATTAGGGTAACTTAAAACTTTTTTAGTACAGATGGTGCCTTTTTTAGGCTCTAATGTGTCATTTTACTTCAGGTCAAAAACTTCGGAGGGCCATCTACACTAAAAAACATCGTACGAGACACGTGCAAAAACGAAATTCGAAACTCGTGCCTATTTAAAACATCGCCACTCGTTTCGAATTTCATGTTTTTCGTACTTGTGTCGTAATGTACTATTTTCCACTTTTTATTTTAATCCTTTGTCTGCTTTATCAGCCGTACTAGATTACCATACTGAATGCTAAATCAGCATCCAATCCCACACCTGCATGAAACTTTAAACCTCGACACTTAGGTACCCTACAGTCACGTAGTACCACGTAAGGTAATGTATGGATGTATAATATTACGGACTAGAATAAGAATAAGAATAACAGTACATTACATACAATCCGTTTTCACGCCGAGGCATGTATAGTGCTTTTCTCAAACAGTATACATGCCTCGGCGTGACACATAGAAATACAAAAAAAAAATGACAATGTTGTCGAAGTAAAATAAAAATTACTTTGCAGGCCCAGGCCTGAAAAGTGTTATGAAATTCCATTTCCATCCCAGTGAGTTACTGCGCCCTAAAAGCTATTCCGAGTCTGTTTTAAGGAACGTAAAGACAATATTTCAGTGCATGTTTGAGAAAGAAATATTTATTAGCACAAAACAAAATGCTTGGCAACATTAACAATTTTATTTACATGTGAACAGTCAATGGCGCAATTTTTATTTTTCAGTTTCAGATTACCCTCTTTACATCGTAGGTACTGTGAGCTTGTATTGGCCGCCTTTTTGAATGTCTTGCTTTCGTACACAGGTACGACATAGTCTACGACAAAAGACACAAGTTTTGAAATATGTGTTGTTTGTAGGTTTATAAAATATTACAGAGTTGTACGATGATGAAGGTAGCCATTCATTAATACGCCTTATTATAGAAAAATAATCCTTGTCACCTATTAATCAATTCGAATTTAAATTGAAACAGAATATATAAAATTTAAAAAATAAATTCGTAATCTTGGTAATTGAGTCTAAGTGAATGTCAATAAAGATATATTACTTATTGATCAAATTGCTCAAGCGCGCTACTGGCGAATACAAAGCGCTTCAAATAAGGTGCATTTAGAAGAAACGAGCATTCGCTCATTCTATCCCCCACTCTACGAAATTAACGAATTTCGACGAATCACGTTTTGTGTAACGAAACGAATTTCGTAGAATGGGGGATAGAATGAGCGAATGCTCGTTTGGTCTAAATGCCCCTTTACAGGCCTGCTACCGCGAACACCGAAGTTCGTAAATTTCGGAGATATATCTCTGTCACTCTAATGACGCCTTCGTTGAAATTTGAAAATCCCTGAAATTTGTGAACTTGGATGTTCGTGGTAGCAGGGTGCTTAGACAAGTTGCCAATCATCATCAGCCCATGATAGTCCACTGCTGGATGTAGGCCTCTCCTATTAACTGTGCGTATAGACGCATTAGGAGGTAAATCTAAATACCCATAATCGTCACGCTGGGCAAGCGGATTGGCTATCGCAGTAATGTGTCTACTACAATGACGCTGCTGCCTATCATCAATCTTTTATCAAATAATGGTCAGTGATACTTCAATCCCTTAGTCGACTCTTACGACACCCGCAGGAGGAGTTGGGATGGTGACAAATGTATTCTTACTGCCGTCACCACACGGCCAAGTTGCCAATCGGTAACTCTTAACCGACAATCGTAAACGAAAGGCAGCTAACTGTCTTTGTTGCACTAAATATGCAAGAGTGACAGAGAGGGAAAACTACTATAGGTACGCCACTAAGCGATTGGCAACTTGGCTAAGCATCCAGGCCTGTTTTATGACAGCCAGTTTGTTTTATGTTTTTGTGACAGAGCGTCCGGAAATTGTATTAGTGCATGTGCATAATTGCAGATGTGCAGTAATAAGATCACACCGAATGCAAGTCTGTCTTAAGATTAAATAATTTGTAATTTACAAGACCTAGAGGTATCTAAAGGTATATTGAACCTGCCTGCGAAGCCGGTGGTCCCGGGTTGAATTCCCGGCGAAGGCATCTCTTTGTTTATTTCAAATATTGATTTCTCAGTTACTGTTTTTTTTCTATTTACCTACTCAGCAATACACCGTGTTACATATTGAGAAACAGTGTCATATTAAAAATATAATAAAAAAAGTGTTCACTAAAATAAAAAAAGAATAAGTACCTTTACTTCATTATTTATTAATCTACTTAATAATTTAGCAACAACTTTCCCAAGAAAGTTTTATAATAAAAACAGTTTTATTAAGAAACCTTGTTATACTAAAAATACTACAGACCTACTAAAAAGTTTTTATCAAAAAAAATATTCAAAATAATAATTATTGTACATAAACTTAATTATTTATGGGAGCTTTATTTAGGACACACATTTTAATAATAAAGTTTTAATTTTTTTTTATATGGTTTACTTCGGTAATTGCTATTGTTCTCTCAATCAATTAGAGATTTCACCTTCAATCATTATCATTAATGTCATTACGGTAATATACAATTCTGCTAACGACTTGGTCATATAACCAACATATTATCACCTCTATATCAATAAAGGCGCGATAAGATAACACTACTGAATTACACTAATAGTAATTTGGGTGATTGGTTTAAAAACATAGTCCAATTCGTTATCGTATTGCAAACAGATTGATAGAAGGACGTACCGTCGGCGTCGTACACATAATTATTATTATAACAAATAGGCATGATGACTGGCAAGTCAAATCAGCATCTTTTTTCGGACTGTCAAAACGATCACCACTATGGAATTTTATATGAAATACTCAAAACTGAGCCAAATGACCTACTCTTTTAAGTTCTTTCCAATTTATTAAATAGAAGTTCTGTACAAAAATTACTGCTATCTACATCTTAGTAACAATTTCTTCGTGTATTATGTCGTGCATAATGTTAAATAATTTATTTTAACTACAGTCATCATCCCTATTGTCAGTAGAATCCAAAAATGATGTAAACACATCTAAAAACTTGCATTATTCCATAATCACGCACTTACTGAACATAATCTTGGTTTTATTACGAACATGAAATCTTAAACCTTGACGTGAAGTTTACATTTTTAGTTTAAATTATTGATATTTATATTATTTATCAGTATTAACGTAAAAAAATATATCTGCGAACGTGTTTCGCGATATGTACGAAAGTGGCGTCTTTGCAACGGGTCGGTCTTTTAATATCTATGAAACGGGTTACGTACTCATGTAATTTAAGTCGATAATTGCTCGACATGTTTCGATCCATTTAGAGAATCCTCATCATGGAGTATCCGCGACCAAAGCCCGACAATGTAACCCGTTTGATAAATATTTAAATATGTTTGAGTCTCACGTTAGTTACGTTATGACGTCTTTGCTGTGGAAAGATTGGAAAGTCAGCCATATTTGTTTTTTTTAAGATTCTACTGACGATTGGTATTTAATAAGTGCCACGCTAGACTGCTGGTAGGACCTCGTGCAGGGTCCGCTCGGATAGCTACCACCGTCTTACCGCTAAATAGTTAGTACTGTGTTCCGGTTTGGAGGTAAGATAGCCGGTGTAATTACTGGCATAGAGGTAATCCATCTAAGTCCTCAGGGTAGGCAGCGCATAGGCGATT
>JALPQI010006942.1:0-53208 GCA_025490895.1 Thaumatotibia leucotreta | reverse complement strand
TCATCTGTTATAAGAGTAATATTTCCAAAAAGTCTTAGGTGTCTGTCAACTCCATGGCAAAAGGCGCCTCAATCTAATCTAGACGAATATTGTCGTTGGCTGCGAAAGTTATGAATGTTTTCTTTAGATAAGATAATATAATTTTAGGATGGAGGTTTCTACTATGTTTTTCTATGAGACGCAATTGGAAACGGCTTTTTGCGCCTTCAGGAGAGGGCAGTGAGCCCAGACTCACCCGATTCAAGCTGTTCAATGGCATCAAGTGAGTATGACGATTTATGAATTACCTTATCTCGTTTTTTCGAACTTGGATTAAGCTGATCGATTTTTTTTTCAGGGCTTGCACCACTTTCTTGGTAGTGGTGGGCCATTCGCCACTGACAGCACTTATAACCTCCAATAATCCTCAATTCATTGAATTGGTAAGTAAAATATATATCATTAGTATAATTACGCTTCACTTATAAATCGTCGGGAATAGATACCGCGTAAATTTCGTCGTATAGATAAAGTTCAGTGTCAAGTAATCGGATTAAAAGTGGGAATAAGAGAGTACTTATGCGTAGGTATAGACGTCAATTCATTATGCATGATGCAAGGTGATTCCGGCAATACCTATATTTAATTACAGCCAGTAGCACAACTAGGTAGCTAAGGTCAGTGTGGGTAAGTCCGGCATATTTTATTTGTAAGGAAAGTCCGTCATATGCGTCTTATATTGTTGAATTAGGGGTGGACAGTTGGTAGACGGACTTTATCGAGAGACGGTCTTACCCGCATTGACAACCTTAACTGAACCTTAGCTCCAAATTTTCATGAATACGTAGTATAAATCAAACAAAAAGGAACCTTATTCACCGAAGAAGTGGAATTATGATATGATTGTCTTTACGTATATAATTAATTGTAAGTACTGTACTCATTACTAAGATAACAATAAATGTCTTTCTGATTCTTAATATAACCTTTAACCGTTTGTCATACCTTGTAGTCCGTTTAAGACCTGTTTTATTCCAGACATACTACGATGTCGTCTTCCACGTCTTCTACAACGGGCACCTGATCGTGCAGAGTTTCTTCATCTTATCAGGCTGCTTGCTTGCCTTCAACCTTCTGCTGATGGAGGAGGAAAGGCAGTTCACATGGGCCAAGCTCCCTAAGTTCATTGTATTGAGGTGGATGCGGTAAGTTTGCTATTAGCCTAAAAAGGCATCAAAATATAATAAATGCGCAAACTGAGCGGACTTTTAGTGGTTTATAGATCAAGGCGTATGGCATGGAGTACATTGCATAGAGGTCAAAGAAAGATGGGCACTGTGCAGTGACGAAAAATCTCCTCTTCCCCTTGGATGCCGGATGCAACGCCATAGGCTACGCGAAACTGGAGACTCATCATCCAGGTCTCTACTACCTACATTGGTTTCTAGTTTTCCATGGCTTGTCTTCGAATCGAACCGTACTTGACAACCGGGCCTTCTATAGCTACGTGAAGCCTTTTTTTATTTTATTAGCCTATTTATTAATTACGTCCATCAAATCTGTTCTGTATATGAGTATAGATAGGTTGAAATATAGGTAGGTTAGAAACAACCTGCTTTACAAAGATGTATGCAATTTCCAAATATATTTCCAGTTACACTTTATAATATATTCTTAAACGAGAACAACGAATTAATTCACTAGAACCGATTACGTCCAAAAGGTCATCCCTCACATCTCCTGTAAAGGTGCATGGAGACCAAAAGAGCATTCGCTGTTATATCCCCCACTCTACGAAATCAACGAATCACGTTTCGTGTAACGATCGAATTTTGTAGAGTAGGGGGAGAGAACAGCGAATGCTCTTTTGGTCTGCATGCACCTTTATAAGAACAGGCGTACTTTCCAATATAAAATGAATCATTGCTTAAAAACTAACTCTACGTATTTTACCTTAGATTAACTCCACCGTACGCAGCAGTGCTAGCTATCGTCGCCACCTGGATGAAGCGGTTAGGAGACGGGCCGATGTGGAAGGTACGTCAACACAATATATATACCAATAGTTTAGAAAATATCCGTATAATGATATCTGGGTCGTGGAGAACAGTGGATAAAGGATACCTACATTTTCGGTGCAATAGACAGTATAGACATTTTTCTACATATAAAGGGTGACAACTGGATCAAGAGTAAACAGGGTACTAGGATGGTCACGTTGTGCAAATTTCACCATGGAGACAACCAAGAAATCGCGAAAAAAATCTCATAATTATTAGTTAATTGAGCCTTAATAGGTTAAAGCTAACTGTCAATTAACTCTGAAATAGAAATTGTTTCGCCATTTCTGGGTTGTCTCTATAATGAAAGTTACTCAGAGTGAGCATCCCTAATACCCTATTCACTCTTGTTCCACGACCCAGATGTCACCCTGTACAGAAAAACGGCTATACCGTCTATTACACCTAAAATGTCGGTATCAATCACAGTCTTTGTATATCACAATTTACGATAGACTAGCATAGCAACACGGGTTTTTCAACTTCTAAACTTGTATTGCTTTTATATACATAAATGTACATATGTATATGCTTTCATCATTATCGTTGTCACATAAAGCTACGGGGATTAACCCGAAGTCATCTAGGACAAGCAAAGTCAAACTTTATGTCATTGTGTGTGTTGGGAACTGCTGCATAAGTATTACAAGCGTAGGTATAAACCGTGATTCAAAAATAAAATTCGAGTTATTTATTGCTAATTTGCTGATAATCTGAAAGCAATCGCTATCGATCTATCGGTACGGCTATAACAGTTGATTATGAGCTAAAATAGCAATGCCTGGGTGCTTATTCCAGCACTTTAGTCGCCTCATTAACCTGATTATATTATTGTACAAGTGTCGAAATATTTTGGTGCGGTTTTTAGTTGTAGTTGCAGAGCCCCTATCTCTACTAAAACTGCCAAAAAAAATGTAAAACTATCCAGACATTTCTACAAAAAAAATTGGCTAATGTCATGAATGTCATGATTCTTTAGAGTAAATATTACTTCAAGCGTTTCAGATACCTCAATACGTATTCAGACAGTCTGAGGCACATTATGAGGCTGTGAAGCCAGCTACTTAATCACCTATAAAATTTGCGCTATAATTCTTAATAGTCATAGGACAATGTCCCTCCAATATATTCTCATTAATATTTATGATATCAGTCAGGTTTGAATACTTTTAATAATATATGTTAACTAGTAAACGCAGACGGAAGACTAAACCGGAATTCCGCACGAGACCTTTGGCCAGTTGAAGGACTTTTTAGGTTAGTTAATCAGTCGCGGCCAAATATAATATTTTTTACAAGCTTTTATATCGTTTCTTCTGTTCCGATGTTTATCTGTAAGTTATCAAATCTCGCGAGTAAAATTAGATATCACGGTTACCGATTGGGCTGAAATTTTGTATGCGTATGTGATAATAATGTAATAATAAAATTATGATGATACCTAGAGCTGATCTAATGTCGGATGATGACCACATGAACTTATGAACAAAATCAAGTGTAGGTTCGTTAAATAGGACTTAATTAGTACACACTTACAGTCGGAGATAAAAGTTTGTTTTGGTTTGTTAAAAACTTGTCCCTTCTGACTTAGAAACTTTGGCGCTCAAATTGTTTTTTGAAATCGCGGAACGTGTGGCTGACTTAACTGGAGGCCGAAGAGCTCGCTATTTCCTTGCTCGAGCGAGGAGATGCCGCCAGCATCCTTAGTATAATATGTGGGTACAATGCATATTTTAGTTTTGGCAACTTAGTTCTGGTAATTAATTTTATTGCATAATAATGTACACTCACCTGAATGTCGTCTTCGGTGGTTTGGCCACGTTTATCGTAGGCCACCCGACTATGTAAGAATCAAGCACCTTTACCTAGTCCTTGACGCCCCCCGACCCCGCGGCAGACTAAAGAAGCGACGGCTAGATGCCTTGAAGACTGACATAAGCGTAAACGGGCTTGCAATAGAAGACGCACAAGATCGCGCAAAGTGCAGGAAAGGTAAGTAGGTAAGCAGACCTTCAAAGAGGTCGGGACAACGCTAGGTAGAAGAAGACTCGCCGCGTAGTGACGGCAGTAAACTTACATTTGCCACCACTCCAACTATTCCTGTGATTGCCGTAAGATAAGAGTTGACTAAGGGATTAAAGTGACCTACGCGTAGTTCATAGGAGAGGCGTAGGCGTCGATATAGATGCAGTGTATCTACAGAGTTAGTCTGATGATTATAGTATACTCGTATTTGTAAATAGTTATTTAAAAAACTTGTTTTTGTTACAGTCGGTGGTAGCCAAGGAGACGGAGGCGTGTCGCAGCGACTGGTTCTACAACCTTTTATACTTGAACGACTACGTGGACCATTCACAGTGTATGGCGCACACCTGGTTAGATTTTATTTTTTATTTTGTCCTAGATAGAAACGTTATAAAAAAGCACTTAATATTCTTGAACATTAGATTACGAAACTGTCACAATGTAACGGAAACTTATGCGAGGCATCGGCGTACAATACACAGCTCACTCATTTTTTTATAGATATGAGGCATTTAAGCGGATATTTTATTTTCTCTGACCTTTACGTATGAATGCTTAAATAAATAAAAAAACAACTATGCCGAGGAACAAACATTAATGATGAGCAGGCGAATAAATGCCCTCGCCTCAGAACCTCCACTTCGCAGATACCAGAGCATTTCCCAAAAAAATTGTACATTTGAATCAAATCTTCGATAATGATAAAAATTGGTAGCTCTACTCAGTGATGCTAAGCAAGATTAGTTCATTTGCCAAATTTTCCCAAAATAGGTACTTATTTGTATGAAACGTTCCTTTTTGTTACCAAAAATGTATAGGAATCTGGTTACATTTACTCTACCAGCCTACCAATCTTTATCAATATCGAAAACGTGATCCAAATAATGTATTTTTTTTTTGAGAATTGCACACCAACTAAGCTACGGGCGAACAAAAAATGATCCTCGGCCAATGTAACATGTTTTTAAGCGACTTAAAAAAAAGTAGGAGTTAGTTTTGTTATACCTATGTATGTTATTGTTACCCGATATCTCCGAGAATCGTGAACCGATTTTAATTTTTTTTGTGATCGAACGTGTATAACCCCGAGATGGTCCCGTTAGTACCAAGTTGGGGTCTGATGATGGGATCTTGGAGAAATCGATGGATCTCTTAAAATATTATAGGTACATGTATGGCGCCTTTGGTAATTTTCATTCATTTACAAGAATTCGCATTCAGAAAATTTTGATGATACACCAATGCCAGAAACAGGTTTAATGATAGGATACTAATGATGGAAACCACAGATGATAGGATCTTGGCCAAATCGGTTGAAGTTGGTTGTTTTTAAATTTTTAATTTGGTGATTATGTATTCTCAGGTACTTGGCAGCCGACATGAAGCTGACCATCCTGGGGCTACTGATCTTCTGCCTGGTGAAGAGTTGGCGTGCGCGGAAGGTCGCTATCGCGGTAGCGTTCGTGGTTGGAGTGGTCGCGCCAGTTGTTGGCACCTACTTACTGAACTTGAATGCTTTACACATTGTGTCACCAGAGTAAGGATCCCATATAATTTGTAATCAGGATCAGGTTTTAACTTTTCTAAACTGAATTTGCTCTGTGAATTTGACTTGACGTGACTTATGCGTTGACTGTGTCTTTTGCGTTGAATTTACAGTGCCATTTCAGTCATTTCGTTCAAAAGTACACTAACCTTTTGAACGAAATGACTGAAATGGCACTGGAGTAAATGCGGCTCATGATGGATCCTTATTGACTTCTGTTCTGTTATAAATATTTAGGACTTTATATGGATTTGTCAGAATAGTTCACATCATAAGTTCCGTCAATTAATAATCACCCTAACTACTATTTTTATTGTATGTGTATGAGCTTTTCTTAAATATTAAATTATGTTCCACTATATGTGACGTATCTGAGAATAAGGACTTCATTGTCGGTGGCATTTATGTCGTCATTTTGAACGATGTTCGTATGCGAATACGATGCCGCGCGACGTAAGAGCCATCGACTGTAAGGTCCCTTTTCCCAGATAAACTTACTCATAAACTTCCAAACAACTATTTTAGGTTTTTACCCAATCAGGATCTATTCAAGTCACTATTTGAAATATAAACCCTTTTCGAGATTTTGTTTAGAATCGTTATGTTAAAAATTCACGTCAATATTTTTTAGAGTCGCCCGTAACTACTTCGTGGAAGACCCAACTTTCAACCACCTGTACAAACGGACGCACACAAACATCATCTGCTATGCCATGGGCATGGCGCTCGGCATGTGGATCTATAGGCTGATGCAGAATGACGTAGCAATAGCTAAATATAAGGTATGTGTACTGCGGCCCTACGGGATCCGCAAATTTCGGGGATTTTTCTCTGTCACTCTAATGACGTCTTCGTTGGAGTGACGAATATTTACGAACTTCGATGTTCGCGGTAGCAAGCCTGTTTTGTTTTGGCTTATACGGATAAGGTTAGGCTTCTAGATCCCTAACTAAATATACATAAGATTAGATTCTTAAGATTGATGTTTATCAAAGATTTCATATACCCGAAAAATTTGACCATATCCGCTAGACCGGGTGACTCAACGGCTCAGGGGGGTTACCGTGACGTACTAATGCGATTCAGTTTAGGGGAAGGGACAGAGATATACGACTCGTATAGCCTTGTTTCTTTCTCTCGACCTAAACTGAATCGGATTAGTACGTTTGGCGCTTGGTGAATTTGATCTTTTACCTTAGTAAGATACGACATTTAATTTTGAAGGTACCTCTCTTTCGACTTGATACTCTAAACCACAGAGAGGAAATCTGATATTTTCATTTGTTTTTTTTTGTTTTCATTAAGTTCTCTAGAAATATTCTGTAATTTTAGTAGCAAATACCTGAATTCCTTAATCTACGTTGTTCCAATTTTTGGACAATATTCAAAAATGTATGATTTTTGAGTTGTGACCACGAAACGGCAGACACAGCATGTTAAGACTGGCTAGACGGACCGATTTCGTTAAGGTTACGGAAAACTGTTGGTTGAGAAGACAAGGGGCAGTTCGTTGTCCTCCTTTGTCTACAGAGGACGTCTTTCGGCTGACATGACGGTGATGATAATACTGACTACTTATCCCCAGAAATACCGCATCGTCTACTGGTCAACAATCCCCATCGGTCTACTGCTCACTATATCTGGAGGGATTTTCTACATGGACGGCATTCAAGTCCCGACGATTGTACGCGTGACCTACCTCCCTGCTGTCAAGATCATGTTTGGCTTGATCGGATTCGTGCTGATTCTTGGGACCATCTTTAAACTAGAGAGTAAGTTTTACGAAGTTAAATTTGAACTGTCGAGAGATTTTGTTTTCTGTGTGACCAGGTGGGTCGTCGATCTATATCGGACAGGATGCTAACAAGTGTCTGAGCAGTCCTCTAATATCACCACATTAGCGTGCATGTTCAGGTACACTGTTCTGGTAGCACTGTGTCTACACCGTACCAATATGTCTGATGGCAACTGTACTATGGTTACCCATAATTGCCACGCTGAGCAAACGGATTGGTGATCGCAGTAGTGTGTCCACTATTGATGATGCTGCTACTCATCCACAATAATGATAGCAGTCAAAAGCAGTCTCTTAAATTTTAAAGCTCCTTTTGTCCTATTAGCTTTATTTACTTGTCAGCCTCCGTAGCCTAGTTGGTAGTGACCCTGCCTACGAAGCTGGAGGTTCCGGGTTCGAATCCTGGCGAGGGCATTATGTGTGTATTTATTTACTCGTATCACAAATATTTGTTCCTTGGTCATGGCTGTCCATGTATGTAAGTATCTCTCTATTATATGCCTATATCGTCGCCTAGTACCCACATCACAAGCCTAAATTGAGCTTGCCGTGGGACTAGGTCCATTTGTGTAAGACTACCCAATATATTTATTTATTTACTATTTATTTACGGTATCCTTTCGATTTCCAGCTGTCTACCGAGGGTTCCTAGAGTGGCGCGGTTGGGCAGTGCTCGGGCGCATCTCCTACTGCGCATACATCGTGCACGAATCCGTGATCCGCGTCAGCACTGCCAACCATACCTCTTTGCTGCACACGAATTTCTTGCAGATCGTGAGTACAGTCTGGTTTTACAAGATTCTACATTGAATCGCGAAACGTCTGGTTGACTTAGCTAAGGACTGGCGACTTCCTTGCGCTACAGCGAGAAAATGCCGCCAGCATCCTCAGTACAATGCCACAACGGCCAATCTTAGATATAAGTTAGGTTAGGTAGATTAGTTAGATTTAATTTAGGCCGTGTGGTGACGGCAGTAAGAATACATTTTTCACCACCCCATTTACCTTCTAATGCGTTAATACGCATAGTCAATAGGAGAGGCCTACGTCCAGCAGTGGACTATCATTGGCTGATGATAATTTAGGCTTATGAATTGTAGTTTTGAAAAGAAAAAGATTCCATTGAACTTACAAATCTGCCCTCATCAGAGTCGAATTTTCTTAGTTTCTGTAGGTCTATAGACGGGACTATCATTTTATCGTTTGCCGTTCTTGCGTTCACATTCTCACAGGTATGCAAGAAGTGACGCGTAGCACGATGAACGGTAAAAGCGGAACTATAATAGGCCACATCGTCTAATATTCAACAGATTTTTATGAATATGACTCTGTCCTAGCCCGTTGTTTGGGTCGACTCCACCATCCATGGTACACCAAGACTTTTAAATCCTACATAGCCTTCATTTGGCAATGCGTAGCAAGCTGTACAATATTTCAACCCTCTTTTTTATCAAAAACATTGCGACGATAAAGTGCCGCGGATATTTTACTGTGTGAACTAAACCTGACTACGCTTAACGTAAGGCTTGAGTAGAAGTTTGAGCGGGGCGTGTGACATAGCGTCCATGTTAAACAAATGAAAGCGTACGCGCCCGAGTGCCAGTGGCCTGAGTGTACGCCGTTCAAATCTCCTGGATGCTTAGCCAAGTTGCCAATCGCTAGCGCTTAGTAGCGTATCATGGTTTTCCCTCTCTGTCACTTTTTCATATTAGTGCGACAAAGGCAGTTAGCAGCCTTTCGTTTACGATTGACGATTAAGCGCTAGCGATTGGCAACTTGGCTAAGCATCCTGGACTCTTGACGAACACTCCACGTCCACCGGACGCCGCTCGACGTTCGGCACTCAGGGGGGCTTCCACCTAGCAGATTTCTTACGTGCGATTCATTTTAGGTTCGGCTTGTCAGTTTTCGATAGTTATTCTATGGAACTGCCACGTTGTGGATCAGATTAGGTCCTAAACTGAATCACATCGTGGTAGCCCCCAGGCTTTCCACTCATTTTTCTGAGAGTTTTTAATGAATGCTTCCAGCTCCTCACATACTTCGGGCACGTCATCTCATCCTTCGTGCTGGCGCTGCCTTGCTGGATGATGATTGAGGCTCCCTTCAATCAGCTGGTGAAGGTCTGCTTCTATCCTGCTCCCGTGCCCCAAGAGTTGACGCAAGAAAAAGAGACGAAAGATGGAACACCTGTTTTTGTGATTGGTAATAGGGATAAAGGGGTAGATGGAACGGTAGTTTTGAAACTGTAGCAGAAAAATGTTTTGGGGGATATTTACATTATATGTCAAGATATATTATGTTTTTGAATGTACCTACCAAGCTGTGTTACCTGTGTGAGATAGATAGAACTCTATAAATTGTATCTACAGTCATTTGAATATTTAATATTTTCAATTGCTTTTAAAAGCATCAGTTTTGTGAAGTCATTTTCAGTCAAAGGTTTTAAAATACTGGTACCTAGGGTCATTGTCAGATTTAGGTAATCGTCTTTTTTGCCATACTGAAAGTCGAGGAATTCCAGGGGGGTTGCCATGACGTACTAATGAGGTTCAGTTTAGGTCGAGAGAAAGGGACAAGGGTTTACAAGTCGTATATCACTGTCCCTTTCCTTGACTAACCTAAATTGAAACGCATTAGTACGTCATGGTAACACCCTTGTATTAATTTTGGGATAAAACAATTGACGTTAGGTACAACTAGGTTCCCCGGTCTATAGCCCTATGCAATCAAATCGTAACATAGATTTATAAAAGCTGTAAACTTTTGACCGAGTGGACAACTTTTGTTTTTCGGACTGACAATGATCCTGTTACAACTTAAAAAAAAACAAAAGCATTAAGTGGAAAAAATATTTCTTTTGTACATATTATACCTAAGAACTTACTATAATTAAATTATTTAAGAGCTTATCATAAATTATGACCATTAAAATTGTATATGGCCATTCAAACGACTTTTTCTTAAGCTATAATGTTTACAGCGTCCTTTGTTTTAACTGGAACAAGTCTACACTACTCTTACAATCTATATTTACATAACATTAAATGACTTTGATCAAAAGTTTGTACAGTACAGATACTTATGATAAAACAGGATTTCTAATAATGATAATGAGTTAGAAGATATCAGCTTAAAACTTATTGATGTGGCAACGTGATCATTGAATAGCTCTATCTTTGTACTTAAAGTATGAAAAAAGTACTTCTTGCGTATTCTCCAAACTTTCAATATTAGTCTTAGTTTGCGTCAGAATGGATACTATAATATATATAACAATCGATCCTTCTTTATCGTTTATACACGGAAAAGTCTGAATTTTTATTAGTGTCACCATGCATCAATTGGCCATGTTTTATCCCTAATCATCACACTTGAGATAGCAACATAAATTCGTAAATTTCCGTGAAAATACAAAGTAAACCGACAAACCTTTGTTATCTAGATCGAATCAGGTTTTTATTCTGATTCAAATGAACCCAGGCACGTGCAAATCTGGAAGTAACAGGTTTTCGAGATTTTTTTGCAAAGCGCCCAATTATTTTCTAAGCGATCTCAGGTCGCTTGTGCGTGTTTGTAACCACCAGATCCAAGACAGCTGGTGGTGGTAACCGCTCCTTCTCTGTCAGCGCCTTGAACAGCTCTATAGCTGGCAACTCGGCCAGCAAACACAGAGGAATGGCTGCCAAATGAGACAGCAGTGATGCCGTCACTAGCAGCGATATCTGTAAAAAAATGGCTTCAATTTTGTCGCTTAGGGGCAAGGGTTCGATATGCGATTTTCAAACAGGCGAAAGCTGAGATTTTAGGTAAGTACCATTTAATTTGTCCAAACGTAACGCCTTTTCATCAGACAGATGTCTTATACAGGGTGTAATCGATAAGTGTTTACAGGCCATAATTCCGTAAATATGAGAGATATCAGAAAAAAAACTGATATCGACAGTGCATTGTGCATTATCCATACATTTAGTACGTAACCGTTCATTCAAAGACTAGTTTAATACGAATATTTTTTTATTTAAGAATAAATGTTAGATTAATTATTTAATAAACGGTAGTAGGGGAGACCAGGTATGAACGTAACAATTTTCAGTTTTTGATTTTTCATATTTTTTTGGTTGCAGTTGTCAAATTTTGCATGTTTATGTGCAATAGACACATATTTCATGTATCTTTTGGTACCAAAATAAACTTCATACATCGAATAGTTTTACAGAAAAATGGCTCACAGTGAAGGATGGAATTTGTTGCAATTATCCCTACCCCCAGGGCTGGTTGTAACAGTGCATAGGGATAATAGAAACAAAGTAAATAACTATAAAATAATCAAATATAATTATGTGTAATTATTATTTTTAAGTAATCAACAGTCTTACAATATCAAAGACAAACATTAACAAGGAATAAATGTAATTAACATTATTATATGAGACCAAAATTAATTTATACCTATAGGATATATGAGTAACGTGAGAGCAATCAACTTTCTGTTTTATTCTAAATGGCATATAAATAAATGCTTAGGTGTAATCCAAGGAATTAAATACTTCCTGCATTGTCCTTATTTCTGAGTATACTACTAAGCTAATCATACAATGTACCTAATACGATAAAAAAAATGTGTTTTACTCCTCATCGACAGTGAATATTTGTTTCCAGAAACAAATCCCGCCTTGGGTAGTGCCGCTGTACTTTCAAGTAAAGCTTTCCTTTACTTTACATGTCTAGATAAAGTGATGTGAGCCTGTTGGTACGTCTGCGCTGCGTTCCTGTAGGGCATTTTAAAAAAGGATCACCTCAACGGCAGCTAAAGCTATAATTTCTATTTTGGTGGACTTCTGTCTGTTGTTATTTTGTGTATATTAGACGTTCTTGAACAAAAAGGCACTAAGTATATGAGTTATTTAATAAATGCTAGCACCAATGAGCCTCGAATTTGGAAATCGGGATGAAAGTAACAAGTTGTTTCAATCATCCCTGGTTATCGAATTTCCAGAATCCCACAAACACGTAGCAAAAAAACGTAAAAAGCATCATTAAAACATTGATTTGCAACCCTCAAACTGTAAATGATTAGTGACTTTACAACACCCATGCAAAACGCAAGCTATAGCGTTTACCATGAAAAATCTAGCTAAGATTGAAAAAATCGTTAAAAACTTACTTTTGACGCATTTTTCTGGGACCATAGCACTACACGCATAACCTGCCGTCACAGCACCGTGGGTGTAACTGAGGTTAGGGGGGAATCGAAAAGGCATCTAATGCCCTGAAGGACGTTCGGATAGATGTCGTAGTAAAATTTTAAATGAATTTGTTACGTTCATCCCGCGTTACTTTTATACCTGGTCTCCCCTATTATTATTTTATTACAATGTATTCGTACAAATAACGAATCTCTAACAGTTTTATCTCTTACGATATCCGACATTTTTTATGGCTGTAAGTCGTCATATTAAATGTATGGGAGCGTTTTAAGTTAGTACTTTTAATATTACTTCATCTATTTAGAAAAAGTTATAAAAGTAATTTTACTCGTTAGGTGATCACATAGGGATACATAGCCAGGAAGAGAGAGAGAGGTAACGTACTTTCGATATCAGTTAAAAGTTTTCTGATATCTCTCATATTTACGGAATAATGACCTGTAAACACTTATCGATTACACCCTGTATAATTAAGAACTTTTAGACATAAAAGTGCACATTTTCAGTTTTTCATTAAACACTCCAAGGGCTAATGAAGTATCCCAAAAAGGGCCGGAAAGGGGGAAGCCCTTTTGAGTCGGACGTCCTTGGGATATATAGGTAGTGGCTATAATGCAGTAAATCATAGGGATCCAGTTGCTAAAGATAATAAAAATAATGAATATAACATGACATGATATCGAAATCAAGTTCATAAATGGCCGTTGAACATGATATAGCACATTTATTTTAATTGGATATCAAAGTACCAGTTTGAGTTATGCAACACTATAACACCAAATTTGGCGTAAAATTTTACATTCAAATGAGGCAAACTCGTCCCATATCTAATACAGGTAGGTACTTGTTTCATCAAAGACAATGATAAGAATAAACTATCCGAAATGGTAAATTCTCAAACACAAATCTAACATTTAGCGTTTTTGTTGGTTGGCGTTTGAATTGTGCCGTGTGGTGACGGCAGTGAGAATACATTTGTCACCACCCCAAGTCTTCCCGCGGGTGTCGTAAGAGTCGACTAAAGGATTGAAGTGTCACTGACGCTTCTTTGATAGAAGATTAAAGATGAGCAGCAGCGTCATCCTAGTGGAGTAGTGGACACATTAATGCGCGCAAGCTGGTTGGGCAGACTATACCTATACATTTACTTGTGTAAATCATTATTTATAGGAACCCAAACAAGAAAAAAATTTGTTCTATCCATAAACACAACACAACGAGCAATGCCGTTAATTTATACAATCTCTATTTATGATTAGGTAGGTACCTAAACCCATGTCTACTTAGATAAATTATATACTCGTATAAATGTAACATAAATTTAAGATGTATGTGAGAGACCGTTACTAGCAGTATTCTTAAGGCCCTGGGTCGCGTTTTATAAAGTTACAATTTACAATTTCGCTGTTTGCCTCTCTAACGCACGCACATATTGGCTAGAAAGAGAGGCAAACAGCGAAATTGTAAATTGTAACTTTATAAAACGCGACCCTGGTTTTTCTGGCCGGCGACCGGCGACCGACGCGTGTCCGCTGCCGACGACGTTCGAATGTTTTGTTCGCGAATTTTTTGTTTTGTTCGTCGTTTACCCGCTGCCGGCGACGTGTCAGTGAAACCACTCTCAAACATTCGAACGTCGTCGGCGGCGGACACGCGTCGGTAGCCGGTGGCCGGCCAGAAAAACCTGGGCCTAAAGCATCAGCAATTAAAATGTCGTTCTGTAGGAAAGAGTTTTTTAATGACGTATCTAGGTTCCTAATACTATGTGTATCTAGATCTAGACTATCCGACACATCAGGAAGAAAAAATAATGTCATAAACATCGAATAATCCGCAGAGTATCGTAAACTGGGTCTTAACATATCAATAATTATTGGGGCGCTTTTTGATAGGTCTATACTTAGTCGACCATACTTAAGCACAAATCCTGATTTTTAGTCAATGCAGACATAGACCAAATTCAATAGGAATGTCAAAGCTTAATTCAGTTATAGGTCGCTTTCATCAAAATGATGGTCAGTTCGGAGACAGTCTTACCAGAGACAAGGCAGTAGGGTGACCAAGCTGCGGGTTGCTGGTGACCAGGACTCGCAGGATGACGAAGTGCGTGAGGAACACGCAGTAGGACAGTCTCCCGAGGGTGTGGAAGCCTCGCCACGCGAACATGGACCGGAGAGCAGCTGGAATACGAGATCAAGTGTTAATCCACAGCCCCACAAAAAAATACGTTCTTTACATTATTATAAACTGCAAAAATAGTGCACACAGTGCACATAGTAATATTATTAAAAATGTGACATCACGTTTAGAACAGCTACGGCATTCTGGGTGTGTAAATTAGTAAATGGAAAGTGGAAAATATTTTATCGCTGGTGTCGAACGTAGACACTCCAATTAAGTACCTAATTAAATAATTAAAAGATATAGGCACTGGTCTCACCGCGAGCTACTGAGCTATGAACTATGGGCTATAAACACGAACAAAACATACACACTGCCGTGCAAAAAAAAGAAACACGGCGATACTCGCCCGGCGGTGATAGTTGATAGCTGGGCGAGCATCGCCGCATCTCTTTTATTTACACGGGAGTGCGTATCTTTTTTCGTGTTTATAGCCGATAGTTCATAGCTTAGTAGCTCGCGGTGAGACCAGTGCCTAAGATTCAAGCCTCCTCAGACGCGGATCCAGGACTTCGTTCAAGGGGGGGGGACATTAAATAAATAAATAAAATAAATAAATATCTTGGGACATCTTACACAAATCGACCTAGTCCCACGGTAAGCTCAATTAAGGCTTGTGATGTGGGTACCAGGCGACGATATATATAATAGATAGATACATATAGATACTTAAATACATAGACAGCCATGATCAAGGAACAAATATTTGTGATAAATAAATACACAAATAATGCCCTCGCCGGGATTCGAACCCGGAACCTCTAGCTTTGTAGGCAGGGTCACTACCAACTAGGCTACGGAGGCTGACAATGACAATGACCTATGATATGGTAGTATTTTATACATAAAACAGCACATAGGCATAAGTACCTAAGTCTAGTGTCAAAAGGGGGGCAAGTGCAGCCATTGCCCCCCCCCCCCTGGATCCACGCCTAAGCCTCCAACAATTTTCAACAAAAATTTAGTTTTTCAGATATAATGATATTTTTCTAAATAACAACACATCATAATAAATATTCTTTATTGCACACCTCGAACAAACAAAAACCAAAACAAAGGTTACATAGAACTAGACAGAGGTTAAACAAAAGGCGGTCTTATCGCTAACAAGCGATCTCTTCCAGACATTTTCACTTATTAACATGAACGCAGCGAAGTGTTAACCTTTACCTTGCCAGAAAGATGGAAGACCAGCAAGCTCAATGCTCATATCCGTGTCGTGACACTGGTGATGGCAGTAAGAAATAGAATATATCCGTGTAATGACCGCAGTAAGAATATGTCACCACCCCAATTCTTCCCGCGGGTGTCATAAGAGTCGACTAAGGGATTGAAGTTTCACTGACCATTCTTTAAGAGAAGATTGATGATGAGCAGCAGCGTCATCGTAGTGGACTACTGCGATTGCTATTGATATTTGATTGCTAATCCGCTTACCGACCATGGCGATTATGGGCATTTATCTCCTAATACATCTATACACATTGTTATTTAGAGATGCCTACGTCTAGCAGAGGACTGAGATAAGCTGATGAAGTGATCATGCCTATTAGATGCGCAAAATCGCTCACGGAGTTGAAAGGCGTGATTCATGTATTTCGCTCCCGGAGATACATATCACTCATTTCGCTTATTTCGCTCAGGGAAAGGGCTTTAGAGAAGTCAGAGACAGAATGAGTGAGATTTGAATGATTCACTGAATGGCCAACACGCTCCGAGTTCTTCCGAACCGCATCGAAACTATCTCACTCTTTTGGCTCGACCGGCTCATCTGAATCATGAGTGAGAAAGAGCGAGCAAGTAAGGTTGTCACCGCTGAGATCGACGAGTTGAATTGAGTTGGTGAGCGAGTTAAATTTTCAGTGAGTTGAAGAGCGAGCGAGTGAATTAAAAGATATATTATAGTTCATTTATTTCCCTCACTCATGAACGACACATCTCTAAAGCCCAATGCTTAGTAACACAACCCAATATGCGACGAGAGCACAACACGACAGTGAAGCAGGATGGTAACCGATGGAGGCGACGATAATTGTTACCTTAGAAACCATACCGTGCAAATTATGAGGGTAAGATGGAAAATTGACCACAGACCTTCAAGAAATTTAGCTCACCATGTTTAAAGTGTTGATACTAGAAATGCCGCACCTCTAAAATCCACATTGGTTACGGTAGCTTCTGTCACTAGACTCCACTACACACGTAAACATCCACGGCTGGACATACAAGCCTCGGTAAGGATCGGTAAGAATGTTACTCACATTTGCACTTAGTAACACATCCCAACATGAAAACAGCAAAGCAGATGGCGACAAGTGGGCGATCGAGGGTGCTGTAGGCGATCGCAGCGGCCTGTGGTGGCGGCTCAGCGTGGAGGAACCACACTCCCATCCATACGATAACCGTGCCGATTGGTAGGGAGAGGTGGAACACTAGGTTGAATAGCTGTAAGAGAAAAGTGGAAACTAAATGGTTTTTTTTCCAGGAACAGTCCTCTTTCTGGAATAGACTGCTATGATTATCTCGATGGTGTCCGGAAGGGCTTTTAAAAAAAGGAAGAGTAAAGGAGGGTGGTCAAACTGGCCTATTGACCAATAACGACAAAGGGTATGCTTCCGGGTAGCTAGTGTTAAGCTCTATATCTTTTGATATTACCAGAGATTATTTAGTTTAAGTAGATATATCAGCACCATACATTAAAATGCATCCACCTGAAATGTCGTCACTACTAGACGGCGCCACGGTTGTTCGTGAGCATGGCATACAGATGGCTCTGAAACAGTATATACACTTACCTTTGTTGTTCGTCCATTGGCACAGATGGCTCTGAAACAGTATACACTACCTTGCCACGAACGAAACGCATGATCACTTGCAACACATAGCATATTTTGCCGTACCACGATATAGGGAGATTGGTAATGTGGTTCATGCGTTCGGCTGTGAAGCAGTGGTACCAGGTTCAAATCCTAACTATAATAATAATAATTAATAATAATTAAGCCTTTATTTCTCACACAACACATAATCAATTACACTAGTTCATGCTATACATAATTTTAAATAACTTAAATATTACAAGTTTAGTTTAGTTTAGATTGTGTATTACTTGTTTTTATAATTATTATTTTTTTTTTCTTTACTGGTAATTTAAATTATTAATTCGATATAAATTTAAAATTAAATAAATTATTATTAAAAATGAAATAAATTATTATTAAAAATTAAATAAATTATTATTAAAAAATTATTTCAAATATTTTAACAATTAAATAAATTATTATTAAAAATTAAATAAATTATTAAAAATTAAATAAATTATTATTGTTTTGGTATGTGAGTAGCCCATTTTCGGGCGTAGGCCTCCTCCAACCCCTTCCAGTGTTCTCGTTGCTGGGCCTGGCGCGTCCAGGCGGGCCCGGCCGTCTGCGCGATGTCGTCGGCCCAGCGGCGCCGCGGGCGGCCCGGCGGGCGCGTGCAGCCGCATGGCCACCAGTGCAGGATCCTCTCGCTCCAGCGGTCGTCCGCGCTCCGGGCGACGTGTCCGGCAAATCTCCATTTGAGCCTGCATGCTAGTTCGACTGCGTCTGTCACCTGTGTTATGTTCCTCAAGTACTCGTTTCTCTTTCTGTCTCTTCTTTTAATATTTAACATCGACCTTTCGGTTGCTCTTTGAAATACATTAAGTTTTTGAGCGATGGCCTTCGTCAGAGTCCAGGTTTGGCAGCCGTACAGTAGCGTTGGGAGCACAATGGTATCCATAGCTTTTCTTTTAAGTTTAATTGAAAGTTTAGATTTAAATACTTCTTTAAGTGACCAGTACTTATTCCAAGCCTTGTTTATCCTTTGTTCGACTTCGTTGTTTGTTTGGTCAGTGAACGATATGCTCTTCCCCAAGTAGGTATATTTATCTACGTAATCTATTATATTCGACTCAGTGTTTATAGGTACTTTTTCACCGTTTGTCATAGCATAGGTTTTTTGTGTGTTCATTTGTAGACCGCATTTTTTACTCTCGTTATCTAGAGTTGTTAGCATATAAGTGAGTTCTTCATGATTTTCTGACATTATGACGATATCGTCAGCGAAGCGTAAATTAGTGAGGTATTCTCCATTTATGTTGATTCCCAAAGTATTCCAGTTCAGTTTTCTAAATATGGATTCCAATAAGGCTGTAAATAAATTCGGGGATATAGGGTCGCCCTGTTTTACTCCTCTTTGTATATGAAATGGCTCTCCTTTCTTTTCCAGTTTAACTATAGCTCTACTGTTTCTATAGATTTCGCGGAGTATGTCTATGTACGTACTCTCCACTCCTTGCTCGCGTAGCGCGCGCCACAGAGGTTCGTGTAGTATAGAGTCGAACGCCTTAGAATAGTCGACGAACGCTAGATAGAGAGTCTTTCCATACTCTGTGTATTTTTCAATGAGTTGTGTTAGGGTAAAAATATGGTCCGTGGTTGAGTAATTTCGCCGAAATCCAGCTTGTTCTCTAGGTTGACAGCTTTCTAAGGTTTTTGAGACTCTATTCAGTAAAGCTTTAGCAAATACCTTATAGACAGCTTGTTGTAGGCTAATCGGTCTATAATTGTCTAGGCTTAAGGGATCTCCTTTTTTGTAGAGTAGTGTTATAATAGATACTCCCCATTCTTTAGGCAGTATTTTATATTTTATTATTTTGTTAAAGAGCTTTTTAAGCACCGGTGTAAGCGGCTCTATAATGCCTTTCAGGATGTCGTTAGTTATTCCGTCATCTCCAGGACTTTTTGTAGATTTCAGTTGATGAATTACATGTCTGATTTCGCTGTCCAAGAATGATGGGACGCTGTCGTCCAAGTCAGGGCCATTATCTCCGTCGTTGTCTTCATTATTTTGGTACATTTTCTTAAAGTATTCTGTGGCAGTGTTTATAAGAGTATCTCTGTGAGTAATATTTTCATTTTTGTCATTTAATGTCATAATCCACTGTTTGTTTTTATTAAGTTTGCTGTAAGCTCTCTTGGCCGAAGCCCGCTTTTCCAGCTCTTCTTCTATGATTTTAAAACGATGTGTCTTCCAATTTTGAGATATTTGTTTTTTAACTAATTTGTAAAGCGCGTTTAATTTATTCTTTTCAGATCTAGTTCTGTTTTTTATGTTTCTTAATCGATTTCTTTCTTTTATTAATGTCTCTATGTAGGGTGTTATAATTTCATTTTCTTTTTCGCTCTTGTCTTTTGGCAATTTTGTTACCGCTTTTTGTATACTATTTGTTAGTTTTTTATAAGATAGTTCAATATCCTCAAAATCAATATTTTTTATCTCATCTTTAACTATATTTGTTAATGCCTCTTGCTCTATGGGACTAAGTTGTTTAACGGGATTTCTAAACTTTTTTCTTGATATATTCTTCTTCAAGGACTGCACAAGACTAGCTCGGACTATTCTGTGATCCGTAGAGAAAAGTGTATTTAATACTTGCAGATTCGAGATATCTTTTATATTTTTGACTAAAATAAAATCTATCTCATTTTTAGTGTTTCCATCCGGTGAGACCCAGGTCCATCTTTGCTTGTCGTTTTTCTTAAAGTGTGAATTTTAAATGTAGAGCTGGTTTTCAAAACAAAATTGTAGGAGCCTTTTTCCTCGCTCATTTCTTACGCCATAACCCCAGGGACCCATTACTTTATTGTCATCGCCTGTAGGTAATCCAATCTTTGAATTAAAATCGCCCATGACCATAGTATTTTTACTTGTATTTTCCAGCGCTATTTCTAAATGTTCATAGAATTTTCTAAGTTCTCTTCATTTGAATTTTCTGTAGGTGCGTAACACTGAATTAGGTGCATTGTTTTATTGTTTAGGCATATGTCGAGACGAATAACGCGGTCTGAGATGGTTTTCACATCTAATATGTGTGATTTGAGCTCTGTCTTAATTATAAAACCAACTCCATTAGAACCACTCTTCTCTCCGTGATAAATCATAATATAGTCAGTATTTTCTAAAATATTTTTTCCTTCTTTTTTAACTTCCGAGACGCCAATTATATCCCACTGAAATTTCGCCAGGGCATGTCTGAACTCAATAAGTCTTGTTTCGCTAACCAGCGATCTTACATTCCATGTACAGATGTTGATTTTATTTTTATTGTTATTTTGTCTATGTTGGTTGGAGGGTTTTAGTCTAATCATCCCGCGGGGACCAGCCGTATTGGGAGATATAGTATTAATTATATTATTGCAATCTGATTTTCTGTGATAGTGGTTTGAGGGGCCTTCATTTTATCATTTATTTTCGTCTCTAGTTACAAAGGATAACAGTGTATTTTGATTGACTTTGTGTTTCTTGCTTGTTTGTGTCGGCGTGCTTGTATTCGCTCGTTCGTGCGCCTGGCGCTGGCCGAGCGTCCCGTTGGGGTTGTCTTGACTCGCTGGGGGGGGTGATGGCGATAAATATCTTTTATTTGTGTGTGTTTCCGTAGATTTACCCACGACGATCAACTTATCGTATTTTATGTATGCTGTGTTGCCTTTTTCCTTCTCCTTTTGTAGCTGAATTTTAAGCTCATCTCTTATTTTTAAGACCTTATGAGGAAACTCGTGTTTTAAGTATATGTCCGTTCCTTCTAAGTATTTCTTGTTTTTTAAAATGGAGATTTTTGTTCCAAGCGTGGTGAATGTTACAGACACTGGTCTAATTCCATTTTTATTGCCTTTTTTCCCCAATCTTTTCAGTGCCTGAATATCAGATTCTTGTAAGTCAACCTTTATATAGGTTTTTATGATATTTATGATATTTTCCTCAAGACTTTTATATGATTTTTCACGCTCCTCCACTCCAAAAAATACCAAATTCCTTTCCAAGTTTTGTTTTTCAAGCATGTCTATGCGTTTTTCCTGTTTTTCTACTTGATCTTGTACCTGGGCCAGCTCCATATTAAATTTGTCGAATTTTTTATCTATGTGTGCGAATATTTTTGTTGTAATTTTATCTTCCATTTTTTCTATGGACGACATTTTACTTTCTAAAGCATTAAATCTTTTATTAAAGTCATCTTTCATTTCTAATAATGTTTGTAGTAGTTCACCCATTTTTGCTGCTCACTAGCGTCATCTAATGTAATATATACGCGTCGTTTGGGTCGGTCGATACTCGATACGCTGTCACCTCCGTAGAATAGTTCCGTGCAACGTGATTAGCTCATGTTTACATAGATGTCACTGCTTGACTTAGTGTTTGGGTTTGTGCTAGATGGCGCTTTTTGACGTAGTAAAGTGGTTTCTGACGTTTATCGGTCGGTAGGTATGATTTGGCACTATTGTTGTAATGTATTGTGAACAATGTTAGGTTATTTCACTATATGAATGATTAAATCTTGATTTAATAATCGTTCTATTGCCACTAAAATCACTTTCCGTCTTCCTTCTACAAAACAAGTCAGTTTTTTTCCTTTTAAACACCAAAATAAACGCGAATTATGATTGTTCTTGCACTATCGTTATTCACTCGAAAAAACATAGTCACTGTTGGAGTATAACGTTTTCCTCAATTTTCCACTGTAGTCACTAAATGTTTAGTCTTATTTTCAACTTTTTCGGAGTATCCACGAATTCTTTATATTTTATTTAGCAAATTTATACGGAGGCTAATGTCAGCGGTTGCACAGTAGCGCCCTCAACACTATAGACTCTACACTATAGAATCCTAACTATACGCGCTGAAAATGTTCTTTTATTTTTTTTTTTCAAACTTTGTTTTTTTATTTTTTTGTTGCGCATAATCTTTGATTTTGTAAAAACAGTGTTTTACAAGGTGCAAACGGGCGGGTTTTTATTTTGTTGTAGTTTTATAAAATTTTCCATATATGGACTTTTATACATTTTTTCTAATCAGAATCACGAGCTCTTTCGTTTCGTTTTATAGTTATACAAAGTGATCATAGATCCGATAGATACATACGTATACATACAAGGTGTTACATACATAATTATACAGGGTGAAAATGAGTATACAGACGAACTTGAAGCGTGAAGAGTGTACCTAGTTATTCCTGACAGAGTTGGGTTATACTCGTTTCTGACTAATTCGCATACGTTGAATACAATTTTCGGGTCCATTATGAGATCCAAGATGGCAGCAAATTATTTTTGCAATTTTCATCATTATACTCGTTTCTGACTAATTCGCATACGTGGAATACGATTTCCTGGTCCATTCTAAAATCCAAGATGGTGGGAACTTTTTTTTAAATTTTCATCTTTATACTCGTTTCTGACTAATTCGCATGCGTGGAATACGATTTTCGGGTCCATTCTAAGATTCAAGATGGCGGGAACTTTTTATTTTGCAATTTTCATCATTATACTCGTTTCCGACTAATTCGCATACGTGGAATACGATTTCCGGGTCCATTCTAAAATCCAAGATGGCGGGAACTTTTTTTTTGCAATTTTCATGATTATACTCGTTTCCGACTAATTCGCATACGTGGAATACGATTTCCGGGTCCATTCTAAAATCCAAGATGGCGGGAACTTTTTTTTTGCAATTTTCATCATTATACTCGTTTCAGACTAATTCGCATACGTGGAATACGATTTCCGAGTCCATTCTAAAATCCAAGATGGCGGGACCTTTTTTTTTTGCAATTTTCATCATTATACTCGTTTCCGACTAATTCGCATACGTGGAATACGATTTCCGAGGCCATTCTAAAATCCAAGATGGTGGGACCTTTTTTTTGCGATTTTCATCATTATACTCGTTTCTGACTAATTCGCATACGTGGAATATCTTTTTTGGTTCCATTCTAAGATCCAAGATGGCGGGAACTTTTTTTTTGCAATTTTCATCATTATACTCGTTTCCGACGAATTCGCATAAGTGGAATACGATTTCCGAGACCATTCTAAAATCCAAGATGGCGGGAACTTTTTTTTGCAATTTTCATCATTATACTCGTTTCTTACTAATTCGCATACGTGGAATATCATTTTTGGGTCCATTCTAAGATCCAAGATGGCGGTAACTTTTTTTTTTGCAATTTTCATCATTATACTCGTTTCTGACTAATTCGCATACGTGGAATAAGATTTCCGGGTCCATTCTAAAATCCAAGATGGCGGGAACTTTTTTTTGCAATTTTCATCATTATACTCGTTTCTTACTAATTCGCATACGTGGAATATCATTTTTGGGTCCATTCTAAGATCCAAGATGGCGGGAACTTTTTTTTTGCAATTTTCATCATTATACTCGTTTCTGACTAATTCGCATACGTGGAATACGATTTCCTGGTCCATTCTAAAATCCAAGATGGCGGGAACTTTTTTTAAAATTTTCATCTTTATACTCGTTTCTGACTAATTCGCATGCGTGGAATACGATTTTCGGGTCCATTCTAAGATTCAAGATGGCGGGAACTTTTTATTTTGCAATTTTCATCATTATACTCGTTTCCGACTAATTCGCATACGTGGAATACGATTTCCGGGTCCAAAGTCAAAGTCAAAGTCAAAATATTCTTTATTCAATTAGGCCCAGCAACGAGCGCTTTTGAATCCCTAAAAAAAAAGCGAATGAGAGAAAAAAAAAACTACCTCCGGTTCTAACCCTACACCACTGCCTGAGAAGAATCCGGCAAGAAACTCAGCGGGACTTACTTTTTTCAAATAATAGTTTCAAACAAAAAAATAGATATAGAAATAACTAGGACAGAAAATCTGAATACAAAATTAAAATTACTTAGGTGTAAAGGACTCTAAGTGTCGACATAATATACATTAAAATAGGAAAAATTAAAATAAAAAGATAATCTCGGAGATGTATAAAGTCTCCAAGTGTCAAGACTACATATTAGTAATACGGAAAAAAAAAAACTAAGATAATGACTATCTTACGTCAGATCTATAATTAATGATAACAATATGAAACACTAGTATGATAATAAACATTCACTTATGTATATGATTTACCGAACACGTTAAGGTACTGGCTTAAAAGCATCCTTATCATTTATGAAGTCGTTAATGGTATAATACGCCTTACTTATCAAGTAGCGCTTAACCTGAGACTTGAATTTATGCTGTGGCAAATTTGTTAAATCACTAGGAATTTTGTTATAAAAACGTGTACAGTTCCCAACGAAAGACGCACTAACCTTACGGAGACGGTGGGCCGACACAGCCAGCTTATGTTTATTCCTAGTGTTAAAGTTGTGAACATCACTATTCTTCTTGAATTCATGAATGTTTTTACGAACATACATAATATTGTCCAGGATGTATTGGGAGGCTACAGTAAGTATGTGTGCCTCTTTAAATTTCTCCCTAAGGGAGACCCGAGCACCTAGTTCATAAATGGAGCGCACAGCTCGCTTTTGTAGCACAAAGATGGTCTGAATATCTGCCGCTTTCCCCCACAACAAAATCCCGTATGACATGACACTGTGGAAGTAGCTGAAGTATACCAGCCTAGCCGTCTCGACGTTCGTCAGGTGCCTGATTCGCCTCACTGCATATGCGGCAGAGCTGAGTTTGCCGGCCAATGCTGCCACCTGTGCATGCCATTGTAGTTTAGAGTCTAACGTCACACCCAAAAAAACTGTCTGATCTTCAAATTCCAGTGATTCACCATTTACTTTGATCATACTGTTGCTTACCTGCTTAACATTGGGTAAGGTAAATTTAATGCACTTAGTTTTCTTGGCGTTCAAAAGTAAGTTATTTACTGTAAACCAGTTTACAACAGTAGATAGCGCTTCATTAATGGTATCAAAGCTCTTTTCTTTTCTATCCACTTTAAATATGAGTGACGTGTCATCAGCAAATAATACAATGTCATGTTTCTCTCGCACAAGGTTAGGAAGATCATTAATATATACCAAAAACAAAAAAGGGCCCAAAATTGATCCCTGAGGTACTCCAAGAGCCACAGGCGACCCGCATGATTGAGTTCCATTAATAACCACTCGCTGTGTCCTATCCGAAAGATAAGAAGATATAAGCTCAAGGGCAACATTTTTAACCCCATAATAGCTTAATTTCCTTTTTAAATTTTCATGGTCAACACAATCAAAGGCTTTCGAAAGATCACAGAATATTCCAACAGCATCTTGAGCTTTATCCCAGGCGTCAAAGATGTGTTTAAGGAGGACAGCGCCGGCTTCAGTGGTAGATCGGCCACTAGTAAATCCAAACTGATTACTATTGAGCAATTTGTTACGATTAAAGTGGGAAACTAGTTGATTTAGAATGAGTTTTTCAAAAACTTTACTTAGCGCTGGTAATATTGAAATTGGTCTGAAGTTTGAAGGGTCTGTTTTAGATCCTGATTTAAACAAAGGTATAATTTTGCTGTGTTTCATTAAATTAGGAAAGACTCCAGTATCTATACAACTGTTGAAAATGTCAGCTAAATAAGGTGCAATTGATTCAATAATGGAATGTAGTACTTTGACCGAAAGGCCCCAGAGATCTTCAGTTTTTTTAACGTTTAGTGATTTGAACGTTTTTATTACCAAGTTTGGGGTAACATAATCAAATTTGAATACATTAGTACATTCCACTGCATTTGACTCCAAAAGTGATTTAGCTATATCTGGCGATGAATTTGATGATTTGGTGGTTTCTACGGGTCCATTCTAAAATCCAAGATGGCGGGAACTTTTTTTTTTGCAATTTTCATCATTATACTCGTTTCAGACTAATTCGCATACGTGGAATACGATTTCCGAGTCCATTCTAAAATCCAAGATGGTGGGACCTTTTTTTGCAATTTTCATCATTATACTCGTTTCTGACTAATTCGCATACGTGGAATATCATTTTTGGGTCCATTCTAAAATCCAAGATGGCGGGAACTTTTTTTTTGCAATTTTCATCATTGTACTCGTTTCTGACTAATTCGCATATGTGTAATACGATTTCCGGGTCCATTCTAAGATCCAAGATGGCGGCTACTTTTTTTGTAATTTTCATTATTGTACTTAATGAAAATTACAAAAAAAGTAGCCGCCATCTTGGATCTTAGAATGGACCCGGAAATCGTATTACACATATGCGAATTAGTCAGAAACGAGTACAATGATGAAAATTGCAAAAAAAAAGTTCCCGCCATCTTGGCTTTTAGAATGGACCCAAAAATGATATTCCACGTATGCGAATTAGTCAGAAACGAGTACAATGATGAAAATTGCAAAAAAAAGTTCCCGCCATCTTGGATCTTAGAATGGACCCGGAAATCGTATTACACATATGCGAATTAGTCCGAAACGAGTACAATGATGAAAATTGCAAAAAAAAAGTTCCCGCCATCTTGGATTTTAGAATGGACCCAAAAATGATATTCCACGTATGCGAATTAGTCGGAAACGAGTATAATGATGAAAATTGCAATATAAAAAGTTCCCGCCATCTTGAATCTTAGAATGGACCCGGAAATCGTATTGCACGTATGCGAATTAGTCAGAAACGAGTACAATGATGAAAATTGCAAAAAAGTTCCCGCCATCTTGGACCTTAGAATGGACCCAAAAATGATATTCCACGTATGCGAATTAGTCAGAAACGAGTATAATGATGAAAATTTCAAAAAATAAGTTGCCGCCATCTTGGATCTTAGAATGGACCCAAAAATGATATTCCACGTATGCAAATTAGTCAGAAACGAGTATAATGATGAAAATTGCAAGAAAAAGTTCCCGCCATCTTGGATTTTAGAATGGACTCGGAAATCGTATTCCACGTATGCGAATTAGTCAGAAACGAGTACAATGATGAAAATTGCAAAAAAAGTTCCCGCCATCTTGGATTTTAGCATGGACCCGGAAATCGTATTCCACGTATGCGAATTAGTCAGAAACGAGTATAATAATGAAAATTACAAAAAAAGTAGCCGCCATCTTGGATCTTAGAATGGACCCGGAAATCGTATTACACGTATGTGAATTAGTCAGAAACGAGTACAATGATGAAAATTGCAAAAAAAAGTTCCCGCCATCTTGGATTTTAGAATGGACCCAAAAATGATATTCCACGTATGCGAATTAGTCAGAAACGAGTACAATGATGAAAATTGCAAAAAAAAGTTCCCGCCATCTTGGATCTTAGAATGGACCTGGAAATCGTATTCCACGTATGCGAATTAGTCAGAAACGAGTATAATAATGAAAATTACAAAAAAAGTAGCCGCCATCTTGGATCTTAGAATGGACCCGGAAATCGTATTACACGTATGTGAATTAGTCAGAAACGAGTACAATGATGAAAATTGCAAAAAAAAAGTTCCCGCCATCTTGGATTTTAGAATGGACCCAAAAATGATATTCCACGTATGCGAATTAGTCAGAAACGAGTACAATGATGAAAATTGCAAAAAAAAGTTCCCGCCATCTTGGATCTTAGAATGGACCTGGAAATCGTATTACACGTATGCGAATTACTCAGAAACGAGTACAATGATGAAAATTGCAAAAAAAAGTTCCCGCCATCTTGGATTTTAGAATGGACCCGGAAATCGTATTCCACGTATGCGAATTAGTCGGAAACGAGTATAATGATGAAAATTGCAATATAAAAAGTTCCCGCCACCTTGAATCTTAGAATGGACCCGGAAATCGTATTGCACGTATGCGATTTGTCAGAAACGAGTACAATGATGAAAATTGCAAAAAAGTTCCCGCCATCTTGGATCTTAGAATGGACCCAAAAATGATATTCCACGTATGCAAATTAGTCAGAAACGAGTATAATGATGAAAATTGCAAAAAAAGTTCCCGCCATCTTGGATTTTAGAATGGACCCGGAAATCGTATTCCACGTATGCGAATTAGTCGGAAACGAGTATAATGATGAAAATTGCAAAAAAAATAGTTCCCGCCATCTTGGATTTTAGAATGGACCCGGAAATCGTATTCCACGTATGCGAATTAGTCGGAAACGAGTATAATGATGAAAATTAGAAAAAAAAGTTCCCGCCATCTTGGATTTTAGAATGGACCCGGAAATCGTATTCCACGTATGCGAATTAGTCGGAAACGAGTATAATGATGAAAATTGCAAAAAAAGTTCCCGCCATCTTGGATCTTAGAATGGACACAATGGCAAATTCAAAAAATGTAGACACAATAAGAGAAAATTAGTATTAGCCTTTTTTTTCTTACAGAGTTTGTTGGATGTTGGACAGAGTAGAGAGCTATTTATTGCCAATGATATAGATAGAGTGCCATTAGTAAGAGTTTAATTATTATTTCGCTATGTGAGTTTGGTATTGAAGCGTAGAATAGAAACAGAATGCAATGCTCAGATTACCTTCAATTTTCTATGCCTCTCGTTTCGTTTGTTGCCAGCTCGTCAGATTACGGTAAAGCAAAGAGAATGCTGACGACGGCAACGCCGCGCCGCAATGTATTTGTTATATAATTCGGATATACCCTAATCAGCTATTTATTGTTATCAGTTGTTATGTTACGGGTTCAAATCCTAGCATATGACTTGTAATGTATGTATTTTTTTGTTATTATTAGTGATGTAGGGACTTTTTACTTTTTTTTTATTGTATTTATTAGTTTTTTGGTTTTTTAGACCTCCTTAAACATTTAAAATCAATATATGCAAGATTTTGTTTAGCGACATCTATAGATTATTTCTGTCAAGACTCGAGCAGTGTACTGTTTGACGCGTATCGAGAAAAACGCATAAAAATATGTACGTGCAATAATAGATGGCGCTGAAATCAATTTATTCCAAAAATAGTTAATTTTTTTATTTACTAATTTACTCTTCCAGAAAGGGTGGTTTTGACTATTTTCGATGTATGATGCTAAATTAATATGAAATTTTACCTTCCAATAAAATTATTATTATGTTTCCTCAAGACGTCGGAGATCTTTAGATCTGGAGGAGTTACGTCTCCCAATGACCGATAGATGCCGCTAGCGTCTATAAAGCCGCTCCACACCCCGTAGCGCGCCGCTGTGACGTAGTTTCCGCCCAGACAGCTTCCTGTAACCAACCAGCTCGCACCCGGCGACTCGCCGCCATCCCATTGTTGAGGAGAATATAAAGTTTGATAAAAGATGCCACCAGGAAGGCATTATCCAGATCTCCGACGTCTTGAGGAAACATAATAATAGTTTTATTGGAAGGTAAAATTTCATATTATGTGTTCCGTTCGACGTCGGAGATCTTTAGATCTGGAGACCTGTCTATTATCTCCTGGTGGCGAGTCAGCGGGTGCACAAATGTTAGGGCTCTACTGCCGTAAACCAATAGGTGTACATATACATAGTACAGATAGATAGATAAACATTATTCCTTAAATGCATGACACGCTTGACAAATATTCAATTAAATTTGAATTATGACGTGTAGTCAATAAAATTAAGAATACATGATGCATCGCTATGCATTCAGGCGTTAACAGTCGGCTCAAAACAAGTCTTTTCGGTTGGGTCGACATGCGATTTGCGTGTATCTACAGAGTAGATATCCGCAGATTATATACAGAACTTACTTATCCGTAGATTTTACGTATAACATTTTCGTTATTTATACGAATTGACATGTCCAGAATACTGGGTTCATATTTTGATGTTATCGAATTTAGAACGAAATTTCAGACAGAAAATATACAAGTGAGAATTATCAGAATAATTGTCTATGTATAATACAGTTCAGTGCAAGGTCTTGCACTCTAGACCCAGTATTAAATTAACATTCCATATGTGCTTTTCTCTCCGATATGTCGGACAGCTGTTTAGATTACAACTAGTATTCTTTAAGCGATTAATCAAACAGGTACTTGGAAGGTGAAGGTTTCGCCAGATAAATATTTTAAAAAGAATATAAATCAAAGCGTATCGTTTGCTACGCTAAATGCGATCAAAATGCGAGATATTTCGTTACTTGATTTGATGAGATGGTAGACGATGTTATTTTTGGCGTACCACGATGACTATTTTCCATATGGACCTGTTTTTACTTTGGAGGAACGCCAATGGAACACCAGCAGACTTTTCTTTTGATTTGGTCAGTTGGCGTCGGTATCGCAGCATTCCGCTTAGCTAAACGCATCGTGCGTTCAGTTAGGGCTATTAGACTGAAACATACCGCGGCACGTGGGCGCTCGAGACGAGCGAACAGGTCGACGGACGGGGTACCCTAGCGGGTGAAGATCTGTTCAGTGGCCTCCGGGCGCTGGTGCCGCTCGGGGTCGCAGAGTCCCCTAGCTCGTCCGTCGACTTCCTGAAAGTACCGACCTGTAGGTATATGAACCGAACTGGTTCCGTAAGTTCTGAACCTGTAGTGCGTAGGCAATTCCCTAATGCCAATACTTTCTGCGTTGGTCGTTGTAACTAATAATCATACTAACTATCGATCTCCTCAAGTTCTCCTTAAGTTTTAAAGTGTAGGTTTTTGGAGTCGCAGTGCAGATTCCCTGTTGGAGACCATGCACCGGCTTCCTGTTGAGGACCGACTGAGAATGCGGTGCGTTGATCAATATACTTAGTATAGTGTTTCCTTCTTACCTCGATATGAACATATTTTATTACGTTCTTAATCCACCATGGGAGATTCCCTCAGAGTCCGGTTGGCAGATGAGATGAGAGCTGGCATGGGACTCTGCACTCGCCCGAAGCAGTGTTAGGGCCTGCGATAGAGCGACCAGCCCCCATGGACGCCTAAGTTCGTAAGGTTGAGTCCGTCTAGGAGCGCACGGCGTTGGACGCGAGACAGGCTGTCTCGCAACCATTCATTTACCTTATTTTCCCTGCAGGACGCAAATGTTGTGGCTATGGTTTGAGTAAGGATTGCATCGTATTTCAGGTAGTATATTTGCCAACCTAGGTTGATGGGGGTCGATCTGGTAATCTGTACTACTTTTTCGACTGGATTGCTATCAGGAAATAGTCTTGATAGGTGATCAAACGTTGGTCAGAACTGTATCATGTGGACGCAGTCATGGACGCATCCAATTGTTTACTTACAAATAATATTAAGTATACTAAAACTGCCCAGGACCGGAGTCAGAGGTGAACAGTCGTGTTGGGGACCAGGACTTTCTTTGAGTCGTTGCGCTAGAGGAGTAAGTAAGTTCAGCTATTAATATGGGAGACCTTTAATCTGCTCTGGGAAAGGATAATCTGTGTAGGGATAGCACCGGGAAATGACAATACGCTTAGATAAAAACGAAGAATTTATATTCTGTGACGAGTATACCGGTGTTTCGAGCTATCTCTTCATGGCCTCTTTCCTCGAGCAGCTGTATCTCGAGCTCGCTTACGACCGGGGTTTTTTTGTCCCAAATTTGTTTATTGCCTTCGGAGAAATGGTTCGTTTTATGAGGAGGAACCCGTATTGTTGGAAAACGAGTGCGAGTAGAGAGATTATAAGAGATCTGTTTCCAAACCTTGTCAATACCACCAGTTTTCAGAAAGCAGGCTCGCGGATTTGAGTGTCTGAGGAATCAGGGGCTGGTCAAGCAGGATACATTTGTAGAATAACATGAGATATTACGTTAGAGATTCCATTCATTGTCGAACAGGTCTTCGGTTTGGTGCAGTGCGCACTAAGTGTTCCTGCTTCTGCTGTATTGGATTGTGGGAGACTGCAGATAGTATTTGAATATAGATACAACGTACAGATTTCCTATAGAACGATAGGACGCAGTTCCTTGTGACTCGGTCAGCCACTACAACGGATCCTTGATCGAGACCGAGAGGTCTGCAATCCCCCCAGCTGCAGTAGGCACGTGTATGTCTATCAGGAACACCCGAAGCAGGAGCGCCAAACTGTGGTTTGCAATGCTTCCGCTCGGCAGGCGGCGCCAGGGTGGTTGCCGGCATCAGCTTGGTTACTTACGTGATATGGGGGGGCCAAACTGACAAGAGTCGTTGGCGCTTTCGCGTTGGGCAGAGCTTCCGCCGTATGACGAATATCGCGGTCGGTGGCGTCATCCGGCCAGTTGGCAGCCGGCAGCGAGGCGTTATCGTGGCGTCATTGTATCGGCTTGGCGGGCCACTGTAGTTGCACAATGAACTTCATCGGACTAATTGTATTGTGACTTGTAGCGCCATTGCGGTGGCCGCGTGAATGTAGCGGTTTCGTGATCGGCAGCAACATGGAGGTGGGTTATACCACCATGCCTGGACAGCATCAGCATCGAACGGCAGTAGTATTACCTGTAATGTCATCATGGTGACTATAATTTCGTGGCCAGCGGTGTCCCGTGGCACCCGGTGAGGTCAATACCGATGGTGCCGTCGCGACGACTAGTGAAGTCGGGACCGGTGGCGTGGTTGCGGCAGCCAATGAGGCGAGGACCGGTGGCACCGTTGTAGCGCCCAGTGAGGTCGGGATCGGTAGCGCCGTAGTGGCACCCCGTCAAAAACGGGCTCAATGACGTTACGCTCAGGACGGGTAGTGCCCACGTGGCAGCTAGTGACGTCGGGGCCGGCGGCACCGACATGGCGTCAGTGGGGTCAGGGCCAGTGGTGTTCACGTGGCGTTCAGTAGCGTCGGGACCGGTGGCGGCCAGCGTCGGGACCGATGGTGTCCCCGTGACAGCCAGCGACGTCAGGCCGGGTGGCACCAATATGGCAGCCAGTGGGATCCCCGCCCCGGTGGCACCGTCGTGGCGGCCAGTGAGGTCGGGATCGAAGGCGCCCCCGTGGCGCCCAGTGAGGTCAGGATCGGTGGCGGCCAGTGAGATCAGGATCGGTGGCGCCCACATGGCGGCCAGTGAGATCAGGAACGGTGGCGCCCGCGTGGCGGCCAGTGACGTCGGGACCGGTGGCGCCCGCGTGGCGGCCAGTGAGGTCAGGACCGGTGGCGCCCGCGTGGCGGCCAGTGAGGTCAGGACCGGTGGCGCCTGCGTGGCGGCCAGTGAGGTCAGGACCGGTGGCGCCCAGGTGGCGGCCAGTGAGATCAGGATCGGTGGCGCTCAGGTGGCGGCCAGTGAGATCAGGATCGGTGGCGCCCAGGTGGCGGCCAGTGAGATCAGGACCAGTGGCGCCCATGTGGCAGCCAGTGAGGTCAGGATCGATGGCGCCCACATGGCGGCCAATGAAGTCGGGACCGGTGGTGCCCACGTGGCAGCCAGTGAGGTCAGGATCGGTGGGGTGGCCACGTGGCTGGCACCCACGTCAGTCTCTGTCGATCAAAACATTCGTCGCCATCCGCAGACTAGACCCTTGGGTCGATAGAATATTATTAAGCTAACTCACCAATCGATCCAAGAGCGGAAAACGTAAAAAGTACCCAGGTACAGCTACGGAGCCGGCGGCGGAGCGCGGGGTGGGCCCCGGCGCGCCCGGCCGCGCGACACGGCGGCGCGCAGGACGCTCCCCGGCCGGCGCCGGCTCCCCGGCGGCGCGCGGGCCGCCCCCGGCCGGCGGCGCCGCGCTACCCGCGGCGACACGATGTAGCGATGCACGTTCCCTCTCGTCGGGTGCGGAGCGGCTTACGTTACCGTATGAGAAGTAACGCGATCGAAAACACGCGTTAATCGGACGATTTCCTACTTAAATCTCGGAAACGCCTACGACTGAACGACGGTAACGTTTAAAACACGATCGTGGTCGAGAACGTATTTCGCCAGAAAAAGTGGGTAGATCGAAGTCACCTTGAAAATTGCGGACCTTCGGCCAAGACGGTCGACGAAACAATGGGATGGCGGCGAGTCGCCGGGTGCGAGCTGGTTGGTTACAGGAAGCTGTCTGGGCGGAAACTACGTCACAGCGGCGCGCTACGGGGTGTGGAGCGGCTTTATAGACGCTAGCGGCATCTATCGGTCATTGGGAGACGTAACTCCTCCAGATCTAAAGATCTCCGACGTCGAACGGAACACATAATTAAAACTGTGCACTAACAGGTAGTAAATATCTGGATTTCAAATAAAACTAAATCTATTACTAGTCAATCGTGCTCCTAGTGACATCTATTGTAACATATTCCGAACTATTTGAGCCTTCTATGAAACAGACCCTCTATATTTGGGTACTTTGTGATATTACTTATGGTCGGAATTTCCGAATATGTGAGTGAAAAAACTTAACCGCACTTGAAAACTGAGAGTTGCATAGAATTTTAAGTAACGTAAGTAAGTGATTGTGACTGATCGTTAACGGTAGCGCCCGTCAATATACAAATTATTAATAAAACCTAAATTCGTAAATGTTTTTTTATTTCCGTAAAAATGTCAAAATCTCGAATCTAACCCTAGTATATTATGTACGAGTATATCAATTAAATTCAAGGATCACTACTTATATGTTGTCCAAAAATTATTCAAAGAAGGCAATCCTTAGACAATACTTATAGTCCGTGGGCTAGTCGGTCTGAAATTAGAAAACGGTATAATTTGGGGGTACCAAGTGTCCTTTTTACAGTAGTTAGACATATTCATAAGGATGTTAAAAAAACCGGCCAAGTGCGAGTCGGACTCGCGCGCAAAGGGTTCCGTACCATTATCAATTTATTATTAAAAAAATACAGTTAAATCAACCTACCTCAAAAATTATAGGAGATAATTGAATCAAACCAAAAATCGTTGATAGAGTTTACTAATGTGCATAACATATATTTTTTTTAGAATTTTATATCGCGTAGTTTAAAAAATAGAGGGGGGGACACATTTTTCAGACTTTGAGAGCTGATATCTCGAAAACGATTTGCTTAAATAAAAATGAGATTTATAAACCTTCATATCATTTTCAAAGACCTTTCTATTAATACCCCACACGCTTATATACAACTAAATTTTTTTTTCTATCCCTCAGTTACATGTATGGAGGGCCCCCACCCCAATGGTTTTTTTTACAATTTAGTATCATAATCCTGTAGCGGTTCATACAACACATATTCTTACCAAATTTCGTTACTGTAGCATTTATAGTTTCCGAGTAAATCGGCTGTGACAGACGGACAGACGGACAGACGGACATGACGAATCTATAAGGGTTCCGTTTTTGCCATATTGGCTACGGAACCCTAAAAAGTATGATAGACATCTCAAAGTGCTCGCCCGTATGCCTATTAGCTACTAATAGGCATACGGGCTATTTCAAGATTTCCGTTGTATGACAGGTATGGTTAAAATTAGGAGGTACAAATTTTCCTTTTCACGGCTGTTAGGTAAGCTTATAAAAACGTCAAAAATGCAAGATTGCCATTTATAAGTGCTACCTAACAAAAATGGGGGCCAATCAAAGATGGTGGATCTCAAGTTTTACAAAATCAAGTATATCTCGGGAACTATTAAATATATCTAATTACTCTCTTGAACAAAATTAAAGGCATATCTGTAAGCTTCATATTATGCATATACAGCATATTTCTAAAACCAACCAATAATTAATTATGACCAAATTTATGAAAATTTCGTGATTTTGATTTTTTTTGTGTCGTGTTTTTACATGATAGTCATGACGCTAGAAAAATTAAATATTTTTTAAAAGATAGTGTGCTTAATAAGCTTTAATTTGATGTATATAACTTGTTGGTGGTAATAAAAAAAAAGACCCATAAAAAATATTTAAATGAATTGTAGTCTTAATCCACCGTATACTTAGTGATTTGAGAGGCGATGGAAGTGCCACTCGTAAATAATAGTGCTTATTTCAAATAACCAAGATTGAAAAATGTAAAAAAATCGCCTCTTAAATCACTAAGTATTAGCAGCTAGCACCACGGACTATTAGCAGCTTGGTAAGTCAGGAAACGTTTATGAATGAGGGGGTAAGTTAACAGCGGTTTTCATCCAAAACGTCAGGATATAATTACGTAAGTTTACGCGATTAAGACCCCGTTTGTCTTTCAAATATGGTTTTTATCCAGTTAATGGGCTGACTTTGTACCTTGCTGTCTCTCAGCTTGATGCCTTTCCTCTGAACCTCGTACAGCACAAATGCTGCTGCCATCCCGCAGGCGTATCCAGCCAGGTTCATCCACATCGGCAGGTATAGTTTAGGCAGGATCAAGGACTTTGAGAATAGAGTGCGGAGGTCTCTGTAAAATAATCGGTCAATTACGGCAAATTTGTTAACCTGCGTAGCATAGTTGGTAGTGAACCTGCCTACGAAGCTGGAGGTTCCGGGTTCGAATCCCGGCGAGGGCATTATTGGTGTATTTATTTGTTCCTTGGTTATGGCTGTCTATGTATTTAAGTATATATATGTATCTATCTATTATATATATCGTCGCCGGGTACCCACACCGCAAGCCTTAATTGAGCTTACCGTGGGACTAGGTCGATTTGTGTAAGATGTCCCAAGAATTTGATTTATTTATATATCGTCGCTTGGTATCCACATCACAAGCCTTAATTTATTGAGCTTACCGTGGGACTAGGTCGACTTGTGTAAGATGTCCCAAGATCAGTATTATATAAAAAAAATGAATCAGATCATTAAGTTTTAAGATAGGTAATTATCGGTTTAGTATTAATTAACCGATAATTATCTTAAAATTTAATTGTATATATATTATTAACTCAATTTACTCCTGAAAAATGCATTTTAGTAGTAATTACATAACATTTTTAGGAAACGAATTTATCATATAATTCACCCAAAGTTTCTACTCGTATGGTTTAGAGTAGTAAATAATGATTAGTTATCATAAAAATTTAAAACGAGAAACGTGGAACTGGTAATATTTAGGTATGTAAATAAGCTTTTCCGATGTTTTCTCATTTAATTATTATTTTGAACTGAATTTTGACTTTACTGCGACCACAGGCTTCTTACGACGTCGTTTCACCCGAAACGTCAGGGATGTAGGTAACATGTAACTGCGTATTAAAAAAGTCTGAATAAAATTTAAAACATGTTAACATTGAACTTACTCCGGACTCTGCGCAGTAATGATAGGAGTGAGCTGGTACCAATAGACCTCATAGCCGGCTGCAGCTGCCGAGCACGCCAACAAAGTGACCAGGATCGGCAGCGCGAAGCGACGGTAGCGAACCAGCCCCAGCAGCAACAGCATCCCTAGGATGTGAAGCTGCATGTCCACTGCCAGATACCTTGAAGGATAATAGATAAAATGTAGGGACATACATAGGATTCATACATAGAATAGACTACAGGAATAAGACAACAATACTGGGTTAATTGCAAATTTCTTCATTGGCCAGAAACAGCCAGCCCTTCAAATGTGTCCTTTAAGCAGCTGAAGCTTATGAGTCATGAAAAAATAGTTGCGATCAGGGACCACTCGTTCTGCTGCTCACGGTAAGCTTACAAAATTGACAACATCCTACAAACAACTTCAACAGTTGGCTCACCGAGTGTCAGCAAATGACGTAACAAGTGATTCCACCAGCGTTCCCAGAAGGGCCCGGCACTAATATGAAAGAGTGACAGAGAGGGAAAACTACGATACGCTGCGTTAGCGATTGGCAACTTGGCTAAGCGTCCAGCATTCTCAGCATGCTTCAGCCTCGCTATTTTCATACTAATCTCACTGGAGGTTAGGTATAACTTGGTGGCTACTTAGATACCAATACAAGTAGTCTATCTGATTTGAAATTTTGTTCATGACTGTGCAAAAATAATTTGAAATTGAAATTGATGAGAAACCTGGACTTAAAAGTATCAAAAGTATCTGCTCACCAAGTGTGTCCCATGCAGAGCTTATTCAACGGCAGGTGGTTGTGGACGTACAACAAGTGGTACCACCACCGTTCGCTGCAGGCCTCCGCCTCGCTGTCCACGTACCAGGCCCACAGAGGCCCGGAGCCCAGCTGTGGGAGCCAGCTGATGGTGAACCAGAGCATGATGCCTGCTACTGGCGTTAGCCTGAAAATTTGACGTACCGTAAAACCACCTATACTAGTCTAAAAACTCGCAATAAAGGTCCAAAACTTAATCGAATATCTTCCATTAATAAGTGCAATTTCACAATTATTAATAGTTCAATTCGTAGGCAAAAACTCTACATTAATCAACAAATATGGACAAAATAATGGACAAAGCCAAAAATAAGATTGGGACAGATGCAAAGTCAAAGTCAAAGGCATTTATTCAAGTAGGCAGGAGAATACAGCACTTTTGAATGTCAATAATAAAATAATCATGATGAAGATACATAAGTAACAATCGCTTAACCCTAAGACAAAAATTATAAAAGTAAGAACTAAATATTCGAATTTCAATAAAACAGAATGCTTATTTAGGGGTTGAAATTGTGCACCATAGTTGCAGGATTGGACTATAGTTTTTACGGTATGCAATTTAAAAAGTGGTTTTAATTAATGCTATTGCTTGCCCAACCCTTTTTAGCCTTACTCGTACATTTCTCAAATTAGGAATGTTGACGAGTATGTACCTGCACTTTTCGAACACACTACATGTAGTAAACATCCATCTAGAAAAATGTTCAGTACCTTATCCATCTATTAAGAACAGCCACTAGAGCTTTGAGAGGAGTGAAGGGGCTACTCTCAACGCCGATGAGGGTAGAATAGGAGAGCAAGAACCCGGAGAGACAGAAGAACGCCTGCAGCCAGACGGGGGAGTTCATCACTGCCTGACCGGTGAACGTCTCATACATCTGGAACGCATAAAATTATAATTTTAGCATAAACGGGAGTGGTCAGAAATTTTTTAATTCCCTTAATCTCTCCATCTTCACAACTTTGATACAGTATAATATTATGTAGGTACTTACGTGTTCGAGAAATTGTGGGTTGTCAATAAAAGAGGTGCCTGTCAGGAGTAAAACATGCGCGAAGATGACGCATTGCATACCCATGACTCTGAAACAAATTATGTGACAGTTATTATTATTACGAGTATATATGAGTACAAAGTACAAGTTACAACACTGATAATTACAGTAGGTAGGCATAACGTTGATTTTGCGCGCTCATTAATTCTCAACGCACAAGCGAAGTCGATGATCGAAGTGGCACACAACCACACTTTCTGCCAAGTGATCTAGGTATATGGAAACCAGTGGTTTTAAAACCATGCAGCACACACATCACACCAATGAGCTTATATCTACTGCTCGACAACGGCCTCTCCTTAGCCTATGTGTATAGACACATTAGAAGTTAAATGCTCATAATCGCCACCCTGAGCAAGCGGGTTGGCGATCGCAGTAGTGTGTCCACTATAATTCACGATGAATAGTAAAGTCAAAAACAGAACCGTTAACGCAATTTAACTTACTTGAGGAAACAAAAGTATTACGTACCGGATACCTTCCATGCAGGCCACGCCCTTCATCCTCTGGTCACTGCGAGGTTTCGTGCGGTCGTACGTCAGTATCTGCCAGTTACGTCTCAGAGAGAATGCGAGCACGAATCTTGAGCCTGGAAATGAGAACATTGTCGTCAGCTACATGCTTAATACATATTTTTGTGGACATCTTTTATTGGCTTTGTTTACTGTACATTCAGTTATTGTAAATTTTTCATGTACTGCTGTTGATGCCCCAAATAAAAAAAAAATAAAAATCAATTGCTCAAATTTTAGAATTGTTTGAAATGTTTGAATCGTGGGTTTTTAGAAATCATATCCCTAGTTGCATTCAATAAAGGGGGGATGTTTTCCATACCAAAAAACAGTGATAACTCTGTCTATTTAAATGAACTCACCATCTTTTGGTGGGACTTTTCACTTAATTTGAATTTTCCAAATGTTTTTTCTTATTTTCAGGCAGAGTTTGACAAAAAAGAGCTTGGAGGCTACCATGTTCTCTTAACACAAATCGTGATTCGTTGATTTTGTAGAGTGGGGGATAGAATAGCGAATGGTCGTTTGGTCTGAATGCACCTTAATAGGAATCAATTTAGGTTCTTCTTGCCAGTTTTTGACAGTTATTCTATGGATCTGACACATCTCGGTTCAGATTAGGTCCTAAACTCGAATCGCATTAGTAGATCGTGGTAGCCCCCTGTAGATACCGGATTTTAAAATGACTCTTAGAATCCGGTATCTCCAGCTTTGCAGGCACTACCGTCACTATCGACTAAGCTACGGAAATTATAAAATAGTAATAAGTATAAACGGTAAGTGCCGTGTGGTGACGGCAGTAAGAATACATTAGTCACCACCCCAACTCCTCCTGCGGGTTCGTAAGAGATGGAAAGGTTCGTAAAGAATGGAGATAAAAGATTGATGATGGCAGCAGCGTCATCATAGTGGACACATTACTGCGATCGCCAATCCGCTTGCCCAACGTGGCGATTATAGGTATTTACCTCCTAATGCGTCTACATGCATTGTTAACAGGAGAGGCCTACGTCCTGCAGTGGACTATCATAGGCTGATTATAATGATAAATGGTAATGTTTTTGAAACGTCGGTCAGTACTTACACTGGAAGTCGAACCGGTCGCTGATGATATGCGCCGCAGTTCCCAGAGCAACCAGCACCACTAACGCGAGCAGAACCAACGCCAGCGCTTGCGCACCCCTGCCGGCAGTCGTGCTTTTAGCAGACACGCATAGGGTTCGCAGGTTGTCAAACTCTGCCTGAGAATGTGGAAAAATAATTTCGTTAGCCATAAATAATAGGTATAATTGTCAGCCTTCGTAGCCTAGTTGGTACCTGGAACCTCCAGCTTCGTAGGGTCACTACCCTGCCTACGAAGCTGGAGGTTCTGGGTTCCAATCCCGGCGAGGGCATTATTTGTGTATATATTTATCACAAATATTTGTTCCTTGGTGATGGCTGTCAATGTATTTAAGTATCTATATGTATCTATCTATTTTATATATCGTCGCCTAGTACCCACATCACAAGCCTCAATTGAGCTTACCGTGGGACTAGGTTGATTTGTGTAAGATGCCCCAAGATATTTATTTATTTATAATTAGTAGATTAAAGCCCAGTTTGATGGAAATGGCTAATGTTATCCATGGAAATTTGTATAATAAATACTAAAGCAAATAGTGCTAAATCTCAAAAACTATAAGAGATACTTTTATGAAACTAAATTCGTTGAAATAGTACCTTAATTTTTTTTAATATTATAGTACCCAGTAGTTTGATAAAGCGAGGGAGGGGCACACACTTTTTACAACTTTGAGACCTGATATTACGAAAACACTTCGCCTTAATAAAACTCCACGTTTATTTTTATAAAATTTTTAAAGACGTTTCCATAATTGACCCCACACGCATGTGCGTGAATAGAAGAATTTACATTAAATATGGAGAGCCACGCCCTAATGCTTTTTTTACTATTTAATTATCATATTTAATATCATAATTTAAACACCTATTTCATTTAACTGCAAAAAATATACAAGGTGCCCACAAGGAAAGGGTAAAATTCTTACAGCATATTCCTGAGATTGAACGAAAAAAAAAATGTTAAATGAGTTTTGGTGAAATCTGCAAAAAAAATTTTTTTTTTTTTTGATGTTTTGAATGCCTAATACACAAAAAAAGGATTTTATTAATCAAACTGTCGCAAAAAATGCACTTTAAAGTTTTTTTTTACATTTGCTAGGTAATTAAAAATATTTTTGTTCATTTGATTTCTATCAATTACCTAAGTGTGACAAGACTAAGACAGCATGGTGACTAAATCGTTTCTTAAAATGCGTTTATCATAGCGTAATGGTCTAAAACGGTTTAAAAAAATCAAATTTTCTCTTAAAATAGACTGAATCCAGAAAACTTCATATATTATGACATTTTTAACTTCAAATTTGGTTAGAAATCCGCTGTTGAATTTTTTCCCTTTCCTTGCGGGCACCTTGTATAAGACCGAAAGGGACAAACAATACTTAGAGGCTTGCTAAATTAGGAGATGTTTATAAATTAGGAGGTAAAACTAACTGACCTGCAGCCCGTAAGGCCTCAAGCGCTCGTTGACGCATTCTTGCGCACGCGCCGCCGCCCCTCCCTCCCCGCAGCGGGTGGCGCACACGCCGCGGTGCACGAGCGAGCGGTTGAAGTGGCGGAGCGACTGCGCGGAGTAGTCCTGTAACAAATATATTAGTATATAAATTACTACCTCTGTTTTTTTTAATAGCGCCAATTTTTTTTCGATACCAGTCCTCGCAAATACCTATAATATAATAAATAAAATTTTAGCCCATATAATGTCCCACTGCTGGGCACATGCCTCCTCTCATATATGAGAGGGATTGGACTATAGTCCCCACGCAGGCCCTAAGCGGGTTGGGAACTACACATACACCTTTGAATTTCTTCGCGGATGTATGTAGGTTTCCTCACGATGTTTTCCTTCACCGGAAGCTAATGGTAAATATCATCTGATATTCCGTACATAAGTTTCGGAAAAACTCATTGGTACGAGCCAGGACCTCCGGGTTGAAAGTCAAACGTCTAAACCACCTAGTCTATCTATAAACGATTGTAATAAAAGTAAAGTTGAAACTTCTAATTGGCTATCTGGCGTATTTATTAATTGAATTTAATTTTATCCCGGGTTTCGAACACTTTACAGGGTTCTTGGTCTGCGGGTGACCACGTTCGATATTTCATAAAATGCATGATTAATGTAATGATACGCTTAATGAATAGTGTCTACTTTTTAAGGCTGTTTGTTAATAATGATGTTGATGGGATAAGCACTATGATTACCTTAATGAATAATTCCGTGTTATTTATACAGAAGGTTATTTATTCACGGAATTTTGGAGGATTCATTATGACACGCGAAAAAAATATTCCACCTACTAAAATCTCAGAGTTTGTATAATTATTATATTATATTGGCCCATAGTAAATATTCATTTTACTCTAGTATTTTATTCACTGCATCCACGGAATCTTCAAGAAGAAGCACTTTTCATCATCATCAGCCAATTGACGTCCACCGCTGGACATAGGCCTCCCCCAGAGAGTTCCACAAAGATCGGTCGTGAGCTGTCCGCATCCATTGGACACCCGCAACCTTTACCAGGTTGTCGCTCCATCTTGTGGGGGGCCTTCCCACGCTGCGCCGTCCAGTGCGTGGTCGCCACTCGAGAACACGCCGATCCCACCGGTTATCGGTCCTCCGGGCAATATGGCCAGCCCACTGCCACTTCAACCTGGCGATTCTTCGGGCTAAGTCAGTCACTTTCGTTCTTCTGCGGATCTCGTCATTCCTGATGCGATCTCGCAGAGAAACCCCGAGCATTGCCCTCTCCGCCGCTCGTTGAGTGACTCTGAGCCTCCTAATGAGTCCCATAGTGAACGACCACGTTTCAGATCCGTAAGTAATCACTGGCAACACACACTGGTTGAAGACTTTCGACTTGAGACACTGCGGTATATTGGACGAGAAGATATTGCGTAGTCTCCCGAACACCGCCCAACCCAGTCTGATTCGACGATTGATCTCCTTCTCGAAGCACGAAAGTTCACTTTTATTCAATTGGATTTAATTACCTCATTAACTTTTTTATGGTATCGACTCTTAGTTGATTCGTCAAAATTGAATTCAGTTCAGCTATTGACATTATGTAGTTGGGTCATACAGCGTTTGCGGAAACGGGCGTCTTTCCTGTGGACTTTGCGAAAGTTAACGGTTCAGGGTGCTTAGACAAGTTGACAATCGCTAACGCTTCATCGGCAATCGTAAACGAAAGGCAGCTAACTGTCTTTGTCGCACTAATATGAAAGAGTGACAGAGAGGGAAAACTACGATAGGCTACCAAGCGCTAGCGATTGGTAACTTGTCTAAGCACCCAGCATGCTTATCCCTCTCTGTCACTCTTTCATACATATTAGTGCGACAAAGAGAGTTAGCTGCCTTTCGTTTACGATTGACAATTAAGCGTTAGCGATTGGCAACTTGGCTAAGCACCCTGACACATACAAATTAGGTTTTAACCACATAAATCCTAAGAACCAGAAGCTTTTAATTGTCATATGTCCACAGGAACGATTTGTAACCTAACTCATACAAAAAAATCTGTAAGGGCGGATTTTTATTTTGTGGCCGTTTCATTTTTTTTTTCCAAATTTGGACTTTTTTACATTTTTTCTACTTAAAATCACGAGCTCTTTCGATCCTGATAGAAATAAAAAAGTATCCCAAAAAAAATCCTTTAAGTTACTATTTTTTATACACTTTCTTCAACCGTAACTCAGTGGAAGGCAAAAAAATGTATGGAATTATTGGGACACTTTTTTTCTGCTAATGAGGATCGAAAGAGCTCGCGATTCTGAGTAGAAATAATATGAAAATATCCAAATTAGGAAAATTTTAAAAACTACAACAAAATAAAAATCCGCCCGTACGACCCAGCCACAAGGTTATGAGTCTGAGATGGGATCGATCTCTTGTTAATTCGTGAATCTTCGTCCGCACCTGCGCCGGCGCCGGCGAGCGGCGCGCGAAGGTCGCTCGCGTAACCGTTTAGTAATCTGACCGACTTGATGTAATCCTGAGCCTATGTGATAACGGATACGTTGACTTTTAACTTGGTTGTCGGTATATTGGACTCAACTTATACTCCGCAGTAGAGTCTGCACGGAAAGTGATGGCACTCTGTCACAGGACTAATACTCGTAGGTATCAATTGATATAGTTTTTGACAGCCTCCGTAGCCTAGTTGGTAGTGACCCTGCCTACGGAGCTGGAGGTTCCAGGTTCGAATCCCGGCGAGGGCATTCCTTGTGTATTTTTTTATCACAAATGTTTGTTCCTTGGTCATGCCTGTGCATGTAATTAAATAAGTATATGTATCTATCTATTATGTATATCGTCGCCTGGTACCAACATCACAAGCCTTATTGAGCTTACCGTGGGATTAGGATTTGAGACCGGTTGCGCATACGTCCAAAATTGAATAGAATTATTGTTACATACAAAAACAATTCAATCGAATTTAGAACCTCATACTTTTTTGATGTTGGTAAGAAATTTAATAACCGATCAGCGATCACCTTTATCGAAACACGAAATCCACATGGAGAAGCCAATTAACAGCAAGACATTAATATGAAATTATTATTAAATATTTTTTAAGCGTGTTAGCGATGCTTATTAGAATTCCAAATAAACGCCTTTCAAAATAACCTGTTATAAGTAGCTTTCAAGGTTTAAATGCACATCAGAATCAACAAAGTTCAAATGCAGCTACATGTCTACAAATAAAATGTTTACAACCACGATTGAAGGCTATATTTACAATGAATCTTAATGCTAGTTGCTTATGATCACTAAGTGTAAAATGTTAGTTTTCGTCATTAGTATTGTCGACACAAATGGTAGGTTAGCTAGTTGCATACGAAACTTATTCTACAGCTAAATTAAACGTGGTGGCAGAATATTGTCTCCAATTGCTGTGGGTACTTAATAATTATAAAAAGAAAACAATAAATAGTAATCTATTAATATTTTATGAAAATCCATAACAATGTTATTTTTTTACATTAATTCGTAGAGTTAGAGCCTGTCCGAGCGATTCACTTGATTTCTATATAATTATAATAATTTTTGTATAGAAATCGCTTTTAAATCGCTCATGTGAATCGCTAGTGTGAACAGGCTCTAAATAATTTAGTAGATTTGAAAAATGTTTATGAAATTAAAACAATACATATCCACTAGTCGACCGTTGATGTGTATAGTTGCTATGAGCCACGATCCTCAAAACTATCTGAACACATATACAACGCCATGACAGTAAAGACCCGACCAGGGTGCTTAGACAAGTTGCCAATCGCTAACGCTTCATCGTCAATCGTAAACGAAAGGCAGCCAACTGTCTTTGTCACACTAATATGAAAGAGTGACAGAGAGGGAAAACTACGATACGCTACTACGCGTTAGCAATTGGCAACTTGGCTAAGCATCCTGATATTTGTAAGCACGCTGCCCACTCTGATATATTATATCTGATAGTGACTGTACCTGGGTACCATGCAAATTGAAGCTAAGGACACATTTTACGATTTCCAGCAACTTGTTTTGGTTTGCACTTCATCATTATTCAATTTATGATGTTTATTTTAGTATTACCATGGAAGCAGTATAAAGGTGCATTTAGACTTAGACAAAACGAGCATTCGCTCATTCTATCCCCCACTCTACGAAATCAACAGATTTCGACTGTATGTAACGAACGAATTTCGTAGAGTGGGGGATAGAATGAGCGAATGCTCGTTTGGTCTAAGTGCACCTTTAGGTAATTACTGAAAAATCTATACTGTTCGTCAGTAGAAAACAAATAAAATGTAAACAAATATGGCTGACTTTCCATTGTATTTGACGACGAAACATGTTGGCAGATGTTTTTTTACGTTAAGACTAATACATATCAATAATTTTAATCAAAAATGTATATTAACTCAAGGTTAACCCAGGGCAGCCTCTAGCAAGCAGTAGACGTCTGGACGCTGACGCTGCGTCCAGTCATCCAGCACTGTGGATTCCCTACCTTCAGCATCTGTAGTGTGAACTGCTTGCAAGAGACCAGCCTCTAGCACGCAGTAGACATCTGGACGCTGCGTGCGTCCAGCCGTCCAGCTCGCACTGTGGGTTCCGTACCTTCAGCGTCTGCAGTGTGGACTGGTTGCAAGATACCAGCCTCTAGCACGCAGTAGACAATAGACATCTGGACGCTGATGTTGCGTCCAGTCATCCAGCTCGCACTGTGGCTTCCCTACCTTCAGCAACTGCAGTGTGGACTGGTTGCCAGAGACCAGCCTCTAGCACGCAGTAGACATCTGGACGCTGACGTTGCGTCCAGTCGTCCAGCACTGTGGGTTCCGTACCTTCAGCAACTGCAGTGTGGACTGGTTGCCAGAGACCAGCCTCTAGCACGCAGTAGACATCTGGACGCTGACGTTGCGTCCAGTCGTCCAGCACTGTGGGTTCCGTACCTTCAGCAACTGCAGTGTGGACTGGTTGCCAGAGACCAGCCTCTAGCACGCAGTAGACATCTGGACGCTGACGTTGCGTCCAGTCGTCCAGCACTGTGGGTTCCGTACCTTCAGCAACTGCAGTGTGGACTGGTTGCCAGAGACCAGCCTCTAGCACGCAGTAGACATCTGGACGCTGACGTTGCGTCCAGTCGTCCAGCACTGTGGGTTCCGTACCTTCAGCAACTGCAGTGTGGACTGGTTGCCAGAGACCAGCCTCTAGCACGCAGTAGACATCTGGACGCTGACGTTGCGTCCAGTCGTCCAGCACTGTGGGTTCCGTACCTTCAGCAACTGCAGTGTGGACTGGTTGCCAGAGACCAGGGCAGCTTCTAGCACGCAGTAGACGTCTCCTGGACGCTGGCAACGCGCCCAGTCGTCCAGTTCGAATAGGGGTGGTACGGCGTCCATCGTGTCTGAAACATATTCGTACCAATCGTGACGTGCTTTACAAGAAACATGAATAACATGATTTGAGATTGATCCATCGAAAGTGACTTTAGATCAGGGCTCTTAGATACCATGAATACCATGATCTCTTGAAGGAGATTTTGTCAGCCTCTGTAGCCTAGTTCGGTAGTGACCGTGCCTACGAAGCTGGAGGTTCCGGGTTCGAATCCCGGCGAGGGCATTCTTTGTGTATTTATTTAACACAAATATTTGTTCCTTGGTCACGGCTGTCTACGAGTATGTATTTAAGTATCTATATGTATTTTTATATCTATATTATTATATCGTCGTCTGGTACCTGGTACCCACATCACTAGCCTTAATTGAGCTTACCGTGGGGCTAGGTCGATTTGTGTAAGATGTCCCAAGATATTTTTATTTATTTTATATTTTTTATTTTATTCATGATGGTCCCGTTTTATCCATTTATCGTGCCACCCGTCACTTTCGCCACATCGCGATCCAGGATGCTTAGCCATGTTGCCAATCGCTAACGCTTAGTAGCGTATCGTAGTTTTCCCTCTCTGTCACTCTTGCAGATTAGTGCGCCAAAGACAGCTGCCTTTCGTTTACGATTGACGATTAGCGTTAGCGATTGGCAACTTGTCTAAGCACCCAGCTCAGCTAGCCAAGATGCCATTCATTCTGCAATCGTATACGATAAGCGAAAAGTAATAAATGTATGAGAATTGAGAATGACAGATTCGTACGGAAAGTCACGTGACCATTTCCATACATTATTATAGTCACGATGTGACTTATCGGCTATTCTATTCATTCTATTCGACTGCAGCATGGCATCGTGGCTAAGACTGCAGCGGTACCACTACTACGGTCTACTAATGCGATTCAATATACGGTCCATTCATTCTTAGTTGTCTTATCTAGTAAACAACTTTCTAACCTAAAAGTGCACGTTTTCTGTTGTAAAAGCGCTGTTTCCTTCATTCAAAATTAACCAATTTACTAATCACTACGAAGGATTGCACAAATACGGACTCAGGTATTTTGGTATAGGCAAATATGGCGGTTTACAACAGAAAACGGGTAATTTTAGGTTAGAAAGTTGTTCACTGGATAAGACAATTAAGGATGAATGGACCTTAGGACCTAATCCGAATCGCGATGTGGCGGTCCCATAGAATAAATGTCAAAAATATTCTTAGATTATTTGAAGGGTCGAAAAAACATGTCCAAAGCCTAAAAAATCAGGGCAAATTCACAACTTATTCTTCTTAACGTTAAAAGTAAGGTGGTTTTTCCTTCTGTAATTTTAATTGACTAGACATTTTCTTTCCGTGGACCCTTTGTTTAGTGCCGCACTTTGTTAGTACATATTTAATTTACAAACTATTTATATAATACTAGCGACCCGCCCGGCTTCGCACGGGTACTATACCTACATATAAACCTTCCTCTTGAATTACTCTACCTATTAAAAAAAATCTCATCAAAATCCGTTGCGTAGTTTGAAAGATTTAAGCGTACAAATAGACATAGGGACAGAAAAAGTGATTTTATTTTATAGGGTGCTCGTGAGCATTCCGAAAGATTTTAATGCTGAATTCCTGAGCATATTTGGAGTATTTAATGTCATATAAAATTTCCTGGATTCGGCTTGGTTCCAGAGATAATTAACCTTTTTTCGAAAAAAGTTTCTCGATGTAACTCGTCATAAAACTTATTTTTGATTACAATGCTACCACAATGTGTTCTAATATTACCACACCTTTTGCCTGACAACCAAAAAATAAGAAGAGACTTGACGAAAAAACCTGTCACTAAAAAAAACAATTGAAATAAATAATTTCAACAAATTGTTGTTATGATAAAAAGTACTGGAAATGTTAAAAAGTATTCAAAAAGACTAAAAAAAAGAAAAAAAAAATTTTTTTTTTGGTGGAATTGACATTAGGTCTTATAATATTTTTTGTTTATTTTGATGTCTAGAATGCATAGTTAAAATGTTTCGGAATGCTCGCGAGCACCGGTACTATGTAGTGATAATCTAATTCTTGTAGAGGTATAGGTATCCTTTATAAATTATTGATTTCGGGGATCTTGAAATCTGCTCTCATTTTGATGGTTTGCCTATTTCTCATACTTATAGATTTGTGAGTTGTCACCACGGCCATGTACACGTACAGAACAGTGTTACATCACATCTCACGGGGGTGGGAGGGGGTCCACAAAATGTGACATATCGTGACAGGGGGGAGGGAGGAGTTCCATGTTTGTAACGTCACATTCCTCACATAGCTACATGAATACATGAACATGAAAAAGTGAATTCAAAATCCTTGGCCGTAGGAAGAATACATTTTTAGTATTTTTTATTATTGATTTTCTCTTCGTCAATTTTATAAATTATTTTAAGGAATACTAATAAAAAGTTAGGTACAATCAAAGTGATGTTGTAATTTTTACTTTCATAAACTAAAAATCTAAATGTAAAGTCACACTCAAGGGGAGAGGGTGTAGTTAATTGTGACAAAGTGTAACAAGGGGGGAGGGAGGAGTCAACAAAACTTGAAATTGGTGTGACGTAATCAATGGATGATCGCTAACTGTCTTTGGTGCATATATATATATCTTTCATATATGAAAGAGTGACAGAGAGGGAAAAGTACGATACGCTACTAAGCGTTAGCGATTATCAACTTGGCTAAGCACCCTTAGGTACTTTCGATTATGGTCGTGAAACACCTATCAACCTATCAACCTAAATAAGTAATAATAATTACCTGAATTATCTAGGTATCAGATCTATATGATTAGGATGCAAAAAATCGGTCTCAGCAAGGTTTCAATTTTGAAAAAAAGCTAAGACCGAGTGGCCGAGGGGTACAGGCATCAGCCGCGAAAGCTGAGTGGGTTCGATCCCCACCTCGGACGTTAGGTGAACTTGGCCGGTTTTCTTTGTTATATGACATCTAATATTTATAATTTACTATACACGATGCTCGCGAGGACTGCGAAAGATTTTAACTATGCATTTTAGACATCAAAATAAACAAAAAATATTATGAGACCTAATGTTAAATTCCACAAAAAAAGTTTTTTTTTCTTTTTGTAAGACTTTTTGAGTACTTTTTAACATTTCCTACTTATACTTTTTATCATAACAACAATTTGTTAAAATTAATTTTTTAAATGATTTTTTTAGGGGCAGCTTTTTTCATCAAGTCTATTCTTATTTTTTGATTATCAGGCAAAATATGTGGTAATATTAGAACACATTGTGGTAGCATTGTAATCAAAAATAAGTTTTATGACGAGTTACGTCGAAAAACTTATTTTACTTGAAAAAAGGTTAATTATCTCTGAACCAAGCCGAATCTAGGAAATTATATATAACATTAAATACTCTAAATATGCTCAGGAATTCAGCATGAAAATCTTTCGGAATGCTCACCATTACCGTGTATCTCACTCAAATATCAGTTCCAGTTGTAAATATGGCGAACCACCGAAATTTATTGTTTTATTTTTATTTTTTGACAGTTATTCTATGGAGCTGAGACATCGCTATTCAGTTTAGGTCCTAAGCTGATCGCATTAGTAAATCGTGGTAGCCCCCACAGGTATTACTTAAATTATTTAAGCAGACCTTTTTACAATTAAGGCAAATTGTCGGATATTTTTGAGTTCTTGTACAGTCGACGTCAAAGATATCGTTTGGGTTTAGGTGCCAAAAATATATTTACACGACTTTATTGCCTTGACATTAAGGTCGTGTAAATATATTTTCGGCACTTAAACCGTAATGATACTCTTTGACGTCGGCTGTACACCGTGGGCTCTTATAACTCGAAAGATTTTAACCAAACATTTAAGATGTAAAGATTAAACAAAAAATGATATGTGGACCTATTTTTTAAGGTTTTATTTCACACTTTTTGACATCTATTAATGAAGTTAGTGAGACTATTCTCCATAATGGCACTAACGCCGTTAAAAAGACCTTTTGTACTGAGTAACAATTAGAATATATGTAATTTTCAATTAGCAATAACTCTGAAACTAGGCGATATCCAGAAAAGTTTATATTATGTCATTATAGTTTCTAAACGTGGTCAGGAATAGGTACCTACACTGTAAAAATAGGTCGCGTTTAAACAGCCCACGGTGTATATCTAAAATAAACTTGATCATAAGCATGTTAAAAATCCATTCCTCACCAATAAACTCGACGCCGCTAACCATCCACAGATTCACAACAAACAATAACAAAACACGACACATATTGAAAAAAAAAACAAAAGTCAACAGAAAACGCACATCTTTCGACTCACGCGCACGCAAGACAAGTGACGGCGTTAACCGACTTACGGACGTAAGTTGCGTAATTTGTAGGGTAAGGTCGCATTAAGCATATGCCAAAAAGACGAGCCTTATCATACTGTATTTAAAGGCGGTTTTGATTATTTAGTTGTGTGTTCTTTCGACAGCTTTCGATTCGGTTGCGTCGAAAATGGGGTTTTATGGAATCCTGTTAGGGTTATATCATACTTAATGCGGTCATTGGCAATAGTGTATTTATTAGTATCGTAGCTTATTTGTGAGCCTTTTTAGGGTTCCGTAGCCAAAATGGCAAAAACAGAACCCTTATAGTTTCGCTAAATAAGGTGGGGTAAGATGAAAAGGTTTTTTTGACGGGGTAAGACAGAAAGTCGTCGTTAATACTGTGCCAGAAGGACGATTTTTTGTCTTACCCCGTCAAAAAAACCTTTTCATCTTACCCCACCTTACCTTATGTCCGTCTGTCCGTCTGTCCGCAGCATAGCTCAGTAGCTGTTGATACTAGAAATCTGCAATTTGGTGCAGGTATACATATTAACCATGCCAACAAATTGGTACAATAAAAACTAGAAAAAAAAATTTTTCGGTTACTTCCCCAACTGGTGACGTGGGGATGTTTTTTAGGGTTCCGTAGCCAAATTGGCAAAACGGAACCCTTATAGATTCGTCATGTCCGTCTGTCCGTCTGTCCGTCTGTCACAGCTGATTTACTCGGAAACTATGAATGCTACAGTAACGAAATTTAGTAAGGATATGTGTTGTATGAACCGCTACAGGATTATGATACTAAATTGTAAAAAAACCATTGGGGTGGGGGCCCTCCATACATATAA